>JAQZBX010105410.1:0-10852 GCA_029593785.1 Cabassous unicinctus
GATCCCCTGCTTTCCCAGCTAAAGAGAAGAGTTTTATTTGAGTGCTCAGTTTGGGGAGGATCGGTCGTGGAAACCTTAGGGTCTGTAGAGATCACTAGCTATGGGGTAAATCGAGTCAAGGTGTTTCTCCTGTTGGCATACCTTGAGATTCTCCTTGCCAATGAGTGCTGCTTGTATCTAATGAAGGTTCAGAAATGGGAAACCAGTTATGCTATCACACCTTAACTCTTTGGCTACACATCATCCTAATAAATAGATTTTTTAATTTAGTCTCCATTTGCCTAATACCAGTTTATCTTTCTTACTTATCACATGTTTGGATAGAGACAAGTGCTAACATTTATTTGGCTTTTTGTATCCTCAGGATCTGTTGCGTTGATCTAGTAAACTCAACAAAAGTGTGGTTCTTCTATGTACTATAAGAATTTGAGAATCTCAATGTTTTCATTGAACCCTATTTATGTGAGCATTTTATATTTTGGTTACCTTCTTTCATGCTGAAACAAGGGGAAGTCAAACCAACACTGGAAGATAGGTCAATTTTTTTTATTTTTGAAAAGAATATTAGTGACTTCAATTTTAATTATCTCCACTGAAGCTTCTTGTATAAACTCATCAGAAGTATATAGATAAACTATTTTAAAATGCTGGATTCATGCACAATTTAATTGACTATTCTGGGAAGACTCCTGAGTGTTCTGTGCACTGGGCCCAGCTCCCACTGCAGGATGAAGACAGGAATCTCCAAGTTACAAGGGAGGGGGTATAGGCAGGGGCAGGGGGAGGAGAAGAGGGGTACTGTCAGGATTATATAGATTTCACATCCTCCCCAGGGCAGCCCATGTCTCTTTTCTCATTCTGGGATCTTCTCAGTTTGGGAAGATCCTTCTAATTTATCTTTGATGTACTGATGGATGCCCAGGCATGAGACTGTGACCTCATTTCTAAGCCTGTGCCTTCAGTATGACCACTAGGGAGTCAAACCCATGTCCTTTTCTCTCTGTCCTGAGTCTGCACCCCTGTGCTCCCCTCCAAACCATGCCTCTGTCCCAACCTCCAATCATGTCAACTTCTGCTTTAGCTCCTGATGGTCTTGTGGACCCTCTGCATCTGGTTGCCTGCTGCTCCCTCCACAGGGCTATAGACTCTTCCACTGCCCCAGGGAGCACCCCAGTGTTTCCCCCTTGTCCATCTTTCCCCTTCCCCAGAGCCAGATGGGCTATTCCAATAATCCCATTGCCATCTTATTGGGATCTGCTTTATCAATGAGCTCAATGTCTCTAGCTGCTCTCCTGACTCCATCTCTCCCAGCTTGCTGGACACCTGCACCTGATGCCTCACAGTAACTATG
Source organism: Cabassous unicinctus (assembly GCA_029593785.1). NCBI lineage: Eukaryota > Metazoa > Chordata > Mammalia > Cingulata > Chlamyphoridae > Cabassous > Cabassous unicinctus. The sequence goes on from JAQZBX010105410.1 coordinate 1,352, forward strand.
ACCTGTCCTAACCTCCAGCCTCCCTCATTCTTGTCAGAGTTTGGATGGTTTTGCTGCCATTTTTATACCAATATTTCACTACATTATCCACAAGCAGCCCATTTTAATTCCTCAATGTCACAAGAAACAATCCTCATGTTCATCTCCATTCAATACCCTATTGAAGATGAATCAGAAAATAGAAGGACAGCCCCTAGCTCTGACCATTGCCCAAACACCTTGCCCGTGTTCACAATATCATATGTGTGATATTTTCATAACTCCAGATGGCATTTTACAAAAGAAAACAGTGTCCTGTTTGGGTTTGTGATGAGAGAGAGGTTTCACAGGCCTAGTGTGCAGACAAGTCCTGTCATCACACACACACCTATTATTCCCCTTCCTCCTGGGATCACAGTTAACATACATTCCAGTCCCTTGATAGTGGGGAAGGTCATATGATGGATTATGCCAAATGGAAAGTGCACAGCTATAACCTGAGATGCTTTCAGGCCTTTTCAATTGGAATGTACCCAACAAGGATTCCTACATAATCTTCCATTCTGCACCTAAGTTTGTGTCCACCAGTTGAGGATACCATGTTACAAATCTGTTGGTGTCTAGTTTCCCTGTAGTTTTTTGAACCAGATCTCAGTCCTTAGCCAGACTTCCCACCTGAACATTGAAAGTGAGCAAGCTATAGAACTTTCTTGTTATACTTTTATTACACTGATATTTAGGGTTGTTGGTTATAATGGTTAGAGCCCTCTGATAGAGCTGGACAAATTTAGGTGGACAATTTGAACATCACAGAATTAAGCTGAAAGTTTATGAAACAAGCTGACAGCCAATACAGAGGATAACATCCATACTTTTAAGTCAATACTTGTTCTTCATCAGAATGTAGAAACAAGATACTAAGGAATTGGTAAATTTGCCATTTCTTGAGATAAGCCTGAGTTTAAATGTTAATTAATGATTACTTCAAGTTTACCATACCTCCTGCCCCAGAGCAAGTTTAATATAAAACCTATTGCCATTAATATTTCTGGATAAGGCAACTAGGCATTTGTGAAAACAGGTAGGGTATATGAAAAAGTTAGGCCTGTGCACAGGGAAATGAAATATCCATGAAAGCCAGAGAAAATTAAAATATGGATTTTATTGTCTATAGACAGTTGGGAATGAACAGTAAAGGAGGGTGAGGTGGTCTGACTTTAAACACAAGGAAAGTGGCTGCTGCTGGAGGGAGGGAGGGAGGGGCTGTGATGGTGACCCCTGTGGAGGAGGCCAAGTTCTAGTTCCTGACCTTGTGGGAGTTACAATTCTGAGCACCTTATAGTGATTCACTGTGGTGTATAATTATTTGTGCATTTGTGCTCAGTCACAGTAAAATGGTACAACAACAACAACAAAATAAAAGCACAAGAGACTGCAGCATTTTGCAAAGAGCAATCCACTGAGTCTCCCTCCCCATCTCTACTCCAGCCACACCCAAGGTCCAGCCCAGACATTCAGTAAAGTGAAGGATTTAAAACTTTCTAAGCAATGCTTGTTAATAGTTATGCCACATCATTTTCTGTTAATTAAGTCTAATCCTTACAGTAGTATGAATGTGATAAGTCAAAATAAAATATGAAGAAATAATTTAAGATGTATTTTGCAACATTCTGATATTCTGTAACTTGATTCTGTGTCAGATTACAAAGACTGCCTAGAACATGGGCTTGGAGCAGGTCTCAAATGTGAGGTAGTGGACACATAGCATCCTTAGGTCATTTAATTCATTTTCTCCTTTATGAGTGTATAAATAATCTAATCTTTAAAATGTCTTAGTGCTTATCTATAATTTACAATATGCATTTTATCTATCCTTAATACACCTTCAAATAACACCATCCAAATAACACTACAAGTAGCAGACCTTATAATGAAATATTTCCAATTCTTCCTTCCAGTCCTTTTTAACATACTGTCCACTCATTTACTTATCCATAGTCTATGATCATGGTATATTATACTAGTAGGGCTTAAACAGTTATATTTTAGAGCAATTAAAATAAGAAAATTAAAGTATTTTATTTTACCTTCACTTATTTATTTCTTCTCTTCTGTTCTTCCTTTTTGTGGAGATGAATGTTTCTGATTTTATACTTTTCCTTCTCCCTGAAGAATTTCTTTTAACATTTCCTTATAGACAGTTCTGGAAGCAATCAAGCCTGCATTTAATGTTTTTCTGAGAGAGTCCTTTTTTTTTCTCTTTCATTTTGAATGTTAATTTCAAAAAATATAGAATTTTAGGTAGGTTTTTAAAAAATTATTTTCCACATTTTAAATATTTCAATCCATTGTCTTTTTGACTGCATGATTTCAGATGAGTTGTGTCATATACTTCTTATCTTATTTCTTCTATAATGTTTTTTTAATTTTTTGTTTTAGTACTTGTTTCTTTCATTTTTTCTACAGTTTTCATATGATATGTTTCAGGATTTCATTAAACCCATTTGATAACCTCTGGGAATTCATTCAATATTCAGTTATCATACTAAAATATACCATCAACTTCAAGTAGAATGACACAGCAATGATGATGGTGACATATTCAAGATGTTGAACTAATGATATGCAATTCTTGAGGGAGAGCACATATGTGTAAATGGTCCTCATTTATGCAACTTACCGAGAGGGATATAGAAGTGGACAGAGTATAAAGAGGCCCTGTGATCCCCACATCCTGGTACACCCTCATATAACCCCCACTCACCCACACAACACACATGTGAATATAGGCAGGACCTGTGAATCCCTTTTAAGCAATGAATATGGCAAAGGTGAAGGGAGGTCGCTCCCATGATAATGTTATATTCTATAACACCCTATCTTGCTAGTACCCTTAGTCTTTTATATCATAACGCATCACTGAATAGGAAGATGCAAGAATCAATTTATCTTCCAGTTTTCAGGACATTAATTCTGCCAGCAATGAACCTTCCCCAGTCAAATCTCGGATCAGAATGTAGTCTGGATGAGAGTTTGATGAAGTCTTGTGAAAACTGATCAGAGGATCCAGCTAATCCATTCCTAGACTTCGGATCAACAGAAACTGAGATAAATGGGAAGTGCATTAAGGTTCTGATTTTCTTGGAAACTATTCAGTAAATTGCGCACACACCCACACATACACACACACATATATATTGTGGACAGTTACATTATAAATGTGCTTCAAAATATATTCTTTATACCATGGCACAAATTTGAACAATTGCTTCATATCAGGCAATTCCCAGTTGTGTGCCACATATCCACCCCTCAAGACCTTATTTTGCTCCGCCATAATTGGGGAGGAGTTAAAGTGATTTCACATTGAACATGATCCAATGCACCATGGGAACCAAGGTAGGCAACAAGCAACTTAGAGCTGCAGCATCGTGGACCTGAACTAGTTCCTGCAGGATGACCACAAGGAGCTACCTGGGCTCAACTGTTTCCTCTAAAAATAGCAGGAAGAGGCATAAGGCTGGCATGATTGGAGCATCGAGGATGGCTTCCACCATGGCCATGTCCACCCCTGGCAAGTTTCTGTGGATGGAGACAAAGGTACTTGAAGTTGGCCACAAGCCCCATTCCAGCACCAGGCTTGAGGGTGTACTTTGGCTGCTAACTTCATGTCAGAGGCCCCTTCTTTTCCCCAACAGGTCCTCACCAAGACACTCACAAAGATCTCTGGCCTGGTCTGGAAGTTCTTACAGATGTAGAAGGAGACCGTATTCAAAGAGGATCATCAGATTATATCATCTAAGATGTAAGTTTGGAGAATTTGACTTGAAAACTTCAGGAGGACAGAAAGTAGGACTGGAGGGAGAGCATTATCCATTTTCAGTGAGATGTACAGCTTGGTTGGGGGATAGCTGGTTGCTGCCCCAGCTCCAAGACTTTCACATAGAACTGCCCTGATAAAACATTAAGCTGCCTTGAATGGCTGATCCTCTAAGAAACAGAGCTGCCCTCGGTGTTAAGTGGCTGCTCACAGGGTCAGACCCAGCTGGATATCCATCATAGATTCTGGTTGCTTTCTTTGTGGTGAAAAAGGAAAAATTGTGATTCCCCATTCGTGGGGCATCTGTCTTTGACCCTGAAACATAGTTGGTGAGAGCCTCAATATCCCATCCCTTCAACCAGCAGATGGGAGAGACAATATGGGTTGTCATCTGGGTGACATGTGTGTGAAAAAAGAAAGTTGGATGATATTTACAGTGCTTCTAGAGGATGTGGGAAACCACTGAACACTTTCTAGTGTCCTCATGCCAAAGTTGTCAGCCAAAGGAATCCCTTATCATGGGAAGGGCCCCACCTTAATGCAGTCACCAGCTCGATCCTTGGCAGGGATTTGCTCCTGGTCACCTGTCTTGGGCACTAACAAGATGATTTCATATGAGAGCACTTGGGCTTTTGTTCCATTATTTCCCTGCAGGTGGAGGAATGGGATGTACATTCCAAGGGCCAGCACACAATACACTGCTTTTTATAGAATAAAACACAGTTATGCCTTATTCTTTTTTACTACAATTAGGAGAAAATGTGGTTTTCAATGAGCTGTAATTACCCACTTTCCCCCACTTGCTTTATTCATTAATGCTAGGCTGTGTTTTGTTGCCTAGACTGTCATTCTCCTTAGGAAATGTTCAATGTACAGTAGGAACATCCTTTCCCATTTTTAATGGTTTCTCACCATGAGCACAAGTATTGAAAAGAGTAGTTCAGCCCTTTCCCTCACAATCTCCCTCACTTTCCCCAGGAGCAGTGCAGAGAATCCCAGGGCTGCTGAGTGTGGGGAACAGGCTGAACCAGTCCCTCTGCTCACCTAACACCCAGCCAGGAACCCCATATAGAGATTTATAGAGTCAGGGAGCTTCCAGTGTGGAGAGAACTTAAGCAACTCTGCTGGCAGTGAGTGCTGCTTAGCTCCTTTAAATTGTGGTGTTCAGATTGGGGAAGCCTGTTAAGTTAGGGTGGGTTGGGGGGAATATATCAAGTATAAGATATAGGCTACAGTAGTAGCAATATTTTACCATGCTCTATTATAGTTTGTAAAAGTAACTTACAGCAGTGCAAGGTGGTGGTGGTGAGGAGATATATGGGAAACTTTTATGATGATAGGTATGTTTGTTTTTTATAAACACAACTTTTACCATACACTTATTGTTTATGTATATCCATGTATGACTGATATAGTTTAATATTTTTAAAAATCATAGCGATATAAATTTTATTACTTTTTGCTAAAGCTTTATGGAAATCCTCATGAACAGTGTATACATAAGTTGTTGAGAATTTCTGGTTTCATGCTCGATTTAACTGATTGAGCTGTGAAGCATTCCTGAGTCTTCTATCCCTGAGCATGGCTCCAACTTCAGCACAGGGGTGAAAAAATCCAAGCTCCTGGAGAAGGGGGACAGAGAGGGGCTGTGTGATGGTCAGGAGGGGCTACTGACAACATCCAGTGTTTCCTCTCCTAAGAGCAGCCCACAGTACATTTCACACTCTGAGGTCAATTTATATTCATGACATTGATGGAAGTCTAGGCAAGGACTGTGAGAATCTGCTTCTGACCCTGCTCCTTATAGAATTAGCTCTGGGATCCCCAAGCCCATGCTCCTTCCTACCTGGTCTGTCCATTCACTCCTGGCCTCCTCTACCCAATGGTCCCCATTCTATTGGCTGTGTGGCCACTGCCACCGCCCCCTCCATGGCAGCACCTTCTACTTTGGCTCCAGGAAGACACTACTCTTTTGAAGACATCATACCCCCACCCTGCAGGTCAGTTTTACAGAACCTATCAGTCCCCTTCTGCCATTTCCATGTGTCACCACCTTGGGGTCCACACTTGGCCATCTCTCCCTTTTCACCATCAATTCCAATAGCCCCACTGCCACTAGAATGGAGCCTGTTTTATAATTTATATTTATGAGACTATCTGCTCTCTCAACTCCATCCCACATAATTTTTGGGCACCCATGGATTTATCAAAATATTTAATATTTAATATAACATTTTTAATGTTTAATGTAACATTGTGTGTTCTGTGTGGATGCCTGTATGCATGTGGTATGGGTATAGTATATGTGTGTGTGGGCTTTGAGCCCCATGGTTCTGTGTGCATGTGCTCTCTGTTGAATCCTTCAAAACAAAGGAGGACAAGGGAGATTAGAGAACTTCTGAAAACCTCTCGATTCACCATGACTATGACAGTATCAAAGCATCTGGCAGGCTCCATGGAAGGGCCCCTTGTGGTTGCACAGATTCTTCTGTTTTGTCTACCTGAAGAATATGCTAGGTTGCTAAGGAAAATTCACTATGTCAAGAGATGGTACCACCTGCATGTGGTGTCTCTAAAGATCAGTCTGAAGTGAAGGGCACAGCCAGGTAACACTGGGTAGAGAAGCTGTAAGGAAAATGCCCTGTGAGCCCAACAGGAACATCACTGCAGGGTGGGTGCTGGCCTGCAGGGGGCACTCAAGATCCACTAAGCACAGGGCACAGACCCAGAGCAGGTGCTGTGAGTGCCTGGGAAGGGCTTCCTCTCAAGGGCAGAGTTCTCCTCCTCAACTCAGAAAACATTGTCTGCAAATCATGGGCCTCATACAAAGGAACATGAAACCCCTCTGGTTCTTCCTCTTTCTTTTGGCAACCCCCAGTGGTGAGTGTCTCAGGATTCAGGCCTGAAGGTAAAGGGGATGCTGCATCTGAGCACAGGACCCACTTTTCTCCTTTTCCTCAGGTGCCCTGTCCCAGGTGCAGCTGCAGGAATCAGGCCCAGGACTGGTGAAGTCCTCCCAGACCCTGTTCCTCACCTGCTCTGTCTCTGGAGTCTCCATCACAACCAGTGGTTACTGCTGGGATTGGATTTGTCAGTCCCCAGGGAAGGGGTTGCAGTGGTTATCTAAAATATGCTATGATGGTAGCACTTACTACAATCCATCCCTCAAGGGTCGACTCTCCACCTCAAGAGACACATCCAAGCACCAGTTCTCTGTGCAGCTGAGCTCCATGACTGCTGAGGACACAGCTGTGTATTACTGTGCAAGAGACACAGTGAGGGGAAATCAAAGTGAGCCCAGACACAAACCTCCCCATGCAGGAGGAGGCTGAGCTTCAGGGGGTGCTCGTGGCCCACCCACAGCAGAGACTCAGTTTCAAGGAAGATTTGTGGAAACCACAGATTCCTGTAATAATATACAGCTTCCCCTTCTTGCTTAAAGCATTGAAACCCTAGGGATTCTGCATTGCATCTGCTCTAAATAAGGCCATTTCTTTTCCAAGTTTCAAACAGAGAAAATAAATTTGCAATGCCATTCTATATTATATGATATTTTATTCAAACACTTATGAAGTAGTTTTCTTCATTTTATTCTGGTTTAGACTAGAAGTATGAAAAAACCTTCATTCAACTAACACTGTGACACTTTGCACTTAATTCTCAGAATGTAATTGTCATTCCTGGCTGTGCCCAGGCAAAATATAACAACAACAACAACAACAATAATAATAATGTTGAACTTGCATTATTGTTTAGTCAACATTTGGACACATTATTTTATGTTAGAATGATTTTATCTGAATTGAAATTAAGAGCCCACTTTTACCAGAGTGAGTTTATAATATATATATTGGCCTTAAAATAACAGAATTTTATTCTCTCACAGCTCCTTTGGCCAGAAGTCTGAAATCAAGGAGTTGGAAGGGACATGCTGCATCTGAAATCTGCAACAGAGAGGCTTTCCTTGCATCCTCTAGTATCTGGTGTTTGCTGGCAGCCCTTGACATGCCTTAGCTTGAAGATACAACCCTCCCATCTCTGCTGCCATTGTCACTGGCATTCTCCCTGGTGTCAGTCTGTGTGTCCTGATCACCTCTTCTTATAAGGATGCCAATCATATTACATGAGGGTCACCCTTAATCCACTGTGGCTTCATCTTAACTAATGACATCTTCAAAGACCCTATTTCCTAAAAAGGCCATGGGATTTGAGCAAGTCCTTTTGAGGGACACAATACAACCTGTATATTTATCTCCTTCCTCTCCCAGACTATTCAGTACTACTGGTTCCCTGGCTTAGCTCCCCACCATCACGTTGTGCCCCATGATATCATTGAAAAAGAGTAAAAAGAGACAACTGGCATGGCTCTGGGTGCATCATCCAGGAGTCTAATCTTATTTTCTCCATCATGGACAGGGCTCATTAAGGCTGTACAGGATCCCAATCCACAGCAGGCTGACCCTTAGATGTCAGCTCACCTGATGGTCTTGGAAAACCACCTGTATCTCACTGGTTGCAGATGCCTCATGGAGTCAGAGCCTGGCCACATGTCAGGAACCCTGGAAGTTCTTCTTGAGCTATCACCTCTAAGTAAGGTGCTGAACTGTCCTGAGAAATTAAAAAAAAAAAAGGAAATGTGGGACATGGCATGTCTGAACCTTGTTATTTTGCTGATTGGCAGACCTTTGCCTCAGGAGGAGCTCAGGCTCTCTTGCCTCACTTGTGAACTCTGGGGCAGTCTCAGAACTGTCACTTCCTTGAGTTTGTAAACACCCAGTGATCTGGCAGAGATTCCCTTGAATGCCTGGAGCTAGCAAATCAAACCAATATAAAAAAAAGTAATAACAGAATACCTCTCCCAGTCTTTGCAAATTGTTTCTGCATTTCATGAATTAGTTTTGAAATAATTTAAATTTTCACTCCTTAACTTTATTTTTAGAGAAGTTTAAATTTTCCATTTACAGAAAAATTACACCAAAAGGGTAGGGAATTCTCATATAACCCCCCACTCACCCACACACATAGTTACCCTTATTATTGCCTCTTAAATTAGTCTGGTGCATTTGTTACTGTTGATGACCCAATATTGAAGCCCTTCTACTAACCAAAGACTATAGTTTATATTATGGTTTAAACTTTGTGCTGTACAGATCCATAGGATTTGAAAACTGAATAATGTCAGATGCCCATCACTGCAGTTATTATACAGAAGGATCTCACCATGAAATAAGCCAGAGACAAAAGACAAGTATTGCATGATCTCACTGATATGAACTAAGGAGAGTTAGTAGACTCATGGACATAGAGTCTGGAAGATAGGTTCCTAGAAGATATGAGTTTTGAAATTCTAAAGAAGAAAAAGCATGTCCATTGTAGAAAGTTTAGAATGTACAGAAAAGCCAATATAATTTAAATATTACCTATATTTTCACCATCACAAGACAACTATATTTAACATCTTTTAATACTTTGAAGTTTTACATACACATATTGTATATACATATATTTTTAGCATATTAATTGAGATACAATTTACTTGCCATGTAATTCATCCATGTAAACTGTAAAAGCCATTGTTTTAGTACATTCAGAAGGTTGTGCAACTATCACCACAATCTAATTTTAGAATATTTTGGCCCCCTCCCAGAAGAATCCCTGTATCCATTAGCAGTCATGCCAAAATATCCCCCTCCCCCAGCCCT
>JAQZBX010105411.1:0-10856 GCA_029593785.1 Cabassous unicinctus
TCACACCATTTGGCCTTCTTCACAGGCTGCACTTTGGTAACATAATGTTGGTGTTAACTCCTGCAGCTGTGGAACTTGGCTGCAGTATTTTGTCCATGTTGTTAATAGCCACCTAAAACTCTACCTTCCCTTTTCTCAAATGCGATAAACCCTTACTGTCCTTATTGCTAATTCTAGTATTATTTGTACAGCATTTACAGTTTACAAAGTGCTTCCACATATACTATGTAGCCTCTGAATGCATTAGTTTTCTCATCTGTAAAATGGGGTTATAACAGTAACTGCTGACAGTTACTTGTACTGAGAATTAAATGAATTAATACATATAAAGCTCTTAGAACAGTGTCTGACTCATGGCAGACACTTCATAAATGTGAACTACTTTAATCTTTAAGTAGGAATGATTTCTTCCGTTTCGTGGAAGAATGGAAGGGGTTCCAGTCACTCGTAGGCTGTGAGGATGGGGTGACGGAGTGGTCTGCCCTGGTTATAGGTGAGAGAGAGCATTATCAGTAGAGAATTTAAAGACAAAAATAAAACCAACCACAGGTCAGTCTGCTTTTATTGGCACCATGCACTGGCAATTCTAAACCACGTCAATGGTAAAATACTCCTCCCCCAAAAAGATTTAGCCGATATAAGATCTAAATGATTGTTAGGGTTATTATTGGGTTTTAATAATATACATTTAAACCTCAAATTAGCACCATTTTTAGAATCACATATCCTCTAATGAACATTGTATTTGACATGTGAGTTGATTCAGAGATCTCCTTGTTTTCAGTTGGCCCTTTACACATATGGACTCAGCTGCGTGCTTTTGTTTTGAAAGTTAAGTTCCTAAAGGCCCAGAATAGTTGTGCTTGATTGTGGAACTAAGTATTCCTTCATCTGAACGGTGGATTCAAAATCAATAATGATAGCCCAGTGATAAAAAGATGACAAAAAAATTCAACTTGAGTTACTTTAATTCTGGCCTTCTATGTGACCACTTGAAGTTTTTATTTGCGATGAAAATTTGATACAGTGAAGTGGAGTGTGAATGGCGAGCTGGGGTATTCCTGTTTGGTAAGTGCAAATTTGAGTTCCCTTCGGATATATTTTACTGAATCCAAATACTATGATTTATATTGAAATGCTTCCCTTTTAATTGTTATAAAACTAAAGACCAGAGCAGTAAAATAATGATTATTACTGGAAATAATTTTGCTGTATTGTGGAGGGGGTTGTTAAATGATCCGCCGTTCTGGGAGTCAGATGTCTGCGATCCGCTGCTGGCTGCTGGCTCTGCGCGGCTCTGCACACACGCCTCCAGGAGTGGCTCCGAGAGGGAGGCTTTGTAATTGATCTAATTCTGCTAATGACACAGACCTCTAAAACATTGTCTTTACTTATATTCAAATCTACTCCCATCCTGTTTCTCCCTTGTAAAACTGTGATTTCAAATGTAACCTGGAACTCTCCCCGGGCACTACAATGAGAACACACACCCTACCTACCGCTAATCATCTGGCACCTTGTGATAAGGCCCTTTAAAGGGTCCCCTTGGCGTCTTGCATGTGGGTGTCGGCGGCGTGTAGCAAGACCCCTGCTGCTAGTGGCCCTCCTGAGAAGCCTGCTCTGGGGGCAGGGACGTCTGCTGATGACAACAGCCACTGTGCTAGGATTCTCTGTAGAAACACTATTAACGGGTGATGTTCTACATCTGCACTACACACATGGGCTTATATATATGTGTTTGTTTATTTTAAGGAATCGGCTCTTGTGCTTGCGGGGGCTGGCAAGTCTGACTTTCGTATGGCAGGCCAGAGGCTGGTAATTCTGGAAAGGGTGACGTTGAAGGCTTTAGCCTGATCCTGTAGGGGAGGCCAGGCCGGAAGGGGGGTTGTCATCTGGAGGCAGAATTCCTTCTGATTCTCGAAAGCCTCAGCTCTCACTTTTAAGACCTCCAGTTGATTGGACGGGGCCACCCACATTGCTGAGCGTAATTCCCTTTACTTAAAGTCAACTGATTGTAGATGCTAATCCCATCTTTGAAATACCTCCATAGTCACAGCTAGGCCACTGTTTGACCAAACAACTGGACACCATAACCTAGCCAAGTTGACACATAAAATTAAGCTTCACAGCTAAAGCGGATGCACGTCACTATTGCAGGGTGGTGGGAATGTGGAGAAGCATGGGAAAAATACAATCGGTGTGACCTATGGACCGTGGTTAACAGCAATACTGTCATATTCTTGCATCTATGCTAAAGATGTACTGTGTTGATAATGGAGGGGGGGTGGAATGAAAAAAGAGTGCCAAATGTACGCTATGGCCCATGGTTGGTAGTGATAGTCTGATGATATTATCTCATAATCTATAACAAATATTCCACCACGGTGTGGTGTGTTGGTGAAGGGGTGGTGTAAGGGAATTCTACACATGTGCATGACTGTTTTGTAAGTTCACAACCTCTTTAATAAAAATATATTTAAAAAAATAACAGAATGGGTTGGAGGAAAAATACACCAAATGTAAGATATGGACTATTGTTAGTAGTAAGGTTTTGACAATGCTCTCGCATAGTTTGTAACAAATGCTTCACAACAATGCAAGGTGTTGGTGGAGGGGTGATGTATGGGTACCCTGTTTGATGTTATGCATGTTTATTTTGTAAGTTCACAACTTTTACTATGCACTTATTGTTTATGTATGTTCATGGGAGAATGATATACTTCAATAAAAATATATATATTGAAAAAAACCTCACCCAAGTACAGAATACTTATTGTCTTTGCACTCTAAAAAAAATTAAATTTCATAACTACTAACCCCCCTGCTGGCTTCCTGGGGGTGCACTCCTTTCCACACCCTTGGTTGAGGGCATGGGCTGACGCTACCATGAGAAGCAGTTGCCCTTGGAGCCTACAGCCCCAGCACGTCAGAGACCAGCAGCTGAGGTGTCCCCAGCATCTGACACCTCCAGGCTTCCATACAGTGCAGAATCCTGATCATACTTCCTCCCTGGCCTTAGAGGGAGAGGAAGCCTTTTGGTTGTCCAGTCTAGCACCCCTTTATTTCCTGCCTTGGGATTATGGTGGGGATACCCATACCTTTCAGGGGAAACCCTTCCTCCACCAGAGGGATTTGGTCTGGCCCTGCAGCTCTGATAATACCATCACAAAGGCTCCCAGTTGTTCCCCAAAATCTGGCCTGTTTGATCTTAAACAATGCATCCCATGTAAGGTGCTGAGCCCTGCAGGTTCTCAAGGGAATGGGGACATCAGGCTTGTGGGTGTCCCTACCACAGTCACATTTTGACTCATCACCTTCTGTGGACAAGAGATGCCTCTGTGCTCCCTTCTGTCCCCCATACAGCATACCCCCCCTCCCAAGAATAAACCAACCACATATTCTTCAGGGTTGGGGTGGGGGAAGGCTTTCCAACTGTACAGGGCACAGCTGTGCTAATCTGTCCCATTTATATTACCCCCAAGAACTCTGGATGTCTTAGTCCAGGCTCCCCCCATGGCCATGGGAGGCCCTTGCCTTACATCTGCAGGACTCAGCATGGACCAAGGCAGAGCCCAGTCTCTGACCTGGAAGGAAACGTTCGCCCATAGGCCCTCGCTCCTGTTGGCCTGGTCCCTTCTGGTCCAGGGCGAGTGTCTCTACTTCTGTGCTACCTTGAAGGTCTGGAAATCTCAGCAGAAACTTCCAAGCCCCAGAGACATGCCTGGTCTCAACGTTCAGTCCTTCCTTTCTGGGCTCCTGTTGCCTCCCTGGGGCTCAGGACCCTTTTCTCATTGGATGTACCCATTTCTCCTTCTTCTCAGCCTTCATGGCTGTTGGGGCGGGGAAGGCCTTCTACTCTGTTGACCATGTTCCTCTCAAACATTTTGCTTAAGTTCCCCAAGGGCACAGGCTATGGAGACCCAGACCAGGAAGATGGCTTAGTTTCTGCTTCCCCCTAGGTCACATCTCTTTCTCTCAGGCCTCTCTCACAGGTGAGTAGCTCAGAGACTTGGTGGCTTAAATTGGAGGGGGTGGAGGTAGTGGGGAGAAGCAAAAAAGTGACTTACAAGGAGGAAATGTAAAACATCAATTAATTTTTCAGAAATACTATCCTGCTGCATAAGGAAAGAAACTCTTGAGTCCAGAGAAGCTTCTGGCAATAGCTCCCATCCCATTCCTCACAGCCCATGGGCTGTCTCAGCTCTTTTTTTTTTCTTTTAGACAGTTGTATTCACACACCATACAATCCATTATCCTCAGTCTTTAAGTCTGTGAACTGTATCAGTTTCTTCTTGCTGCTGTAACAAATTACCATAAAATTAGTGGCTTAAAACAACACAAGTTTATTATCTTACATTTCTGGAGGTCAGGAGTCTGAAATGGGCTTCACTGGGCTAAAATCAAGGTGTTGGCAGGGCTGCATTCCTTCTGGGGGCTTTAGGGGAGAATCTGTTTCCTTGTGCCTTCCAGCTTCTAGAGGCCACCCACATTCCTTGGCTAGTGGTCCTTTCCTCCATCTTCTAGACCAACAGTGAGGCATCTTCCAATCTCTCTCTGCGTTTGACATCCCTGGCTGTCCTGCCTCCCTCTTTCTCTTATAAGGACCCTTGTGAGGACATTGGGCCCACCTGGCTATTCCAGGATACTCCCACCATCTCCATGTACTTAACTTAATCACACCTGCAAAAGCCATGTGAGATAACATATTTACAGGTTCCAGCGATGAGCATGTGGACATCTTTGGAGGCCATTATTCTGCCTCCCACTCCCTCCATATCCTACAGGGGTGCTGGAAGGATGCATGTGAGAAGGTGGATGTATGGGAACAGATCTGGCAGATCCTAATGAATCTTTTTTCCCACCTGAGGGTCTGATTCTGAGAGGAGCCTGCTTCCTTATGGGGGTCCCCTGGGTGGTGGTCCCTGGTCAGGTGACAAGAAGGCGGTCCTGATCCACTTTAGCCACCCTGACATGTCCCTCCTGCCTACCCCAGAGGTCACCTGCAGGTGCAGGGGGCAGTTTCCCAACACAACCATGGAGTCCCATCTGAAGCACAGGGGTCACTCTACCCAAGGTCTCTGGTTGCAGTTGGCTGGAAATTCTAGGGGGTTAATGATTCCAGGAGAAACCCTTAGCCAAGTAGGGATGGGAGTCGGTGGATAAACACCTGGCTTTCTTGCCCCCCAGGGACAATTCCGAAGTGTGTTCTACATGGCTTTCAAGAGAGTTCCAAGTGGGATTGAGCCCATCTGCCCATAGCAATCACTCTCTGATTGATGCAGACTTTATCATCCTTCTCTCCTCTGTCTCACCTCCCTTATCTCAGGTCCCAAATTAAGACACTCCCTTCTAAGGTCCTTGTAAGCAGCTGAAAGCCACCTCCAACCTGGCTCCCTGATGTGGTCTGCCCCAGGGCCACATTGTGCTGCCACATTCCTGGATGATCTTTCTCTCAGGTGCTGGTACTCCCTGGCCAGTCCGCCCCATCTCTCTGGTCTCTCCCTCCTCCCATCTCATTGCCCTTGTGATTCCACAACCTCATCTGTATCTCCTGGAGACCCCAGGCCGACTTGCAGCCTCAGCAGAGGGAAGTAATTGCAAAGGCACCTGCTGCCTTAGATAGTGGAGAAAGCATCGCAGTCAGCATGTGGTTTAATTGAATTAGAGGGAAAAAGTCCTGCTCCTATCTCCACATTAACTCATTGCCCTTGACAGGATGCAGATAGAGCTCATTGTAGAAGCAAAAGTCAAGGCTGAGAGGGTTACTGGGGTGCAGGCCTAGCTTTAGAGAGCTCCTGTCCCAGAGAAGGGAGGAGTTGAAGGCTTGGGCTACTGCCCAGAGCTCAGAGGTCTAAGCAGGCCCTGCGCCTAGGGTTGAAGAAAGGGTGGTGTTTCGAGGATGAAGAGACAAGAGGTTTGGCCCTAGGATGGAGAGCATACCCCAGGAATCTCGAAGAAGGTCAGATGGAGACAATCCTGTGCTCAGGGCTAGTAGGCAGAGAGAGCTGGACAAGACTGATCAGAGCTAATGGGCAGGTGCTCTCACTCCCTCTTGGCTCCCTATCCCCTCCCAGGGAGGAGGAGTTGTTGACCATCTGTTTGTTCACAGTCTAAGGCAGTGATTGGGCCACGTGGACCAGTGGGCAAGGCCACAGTGAGCTGTGCAGTCACATCTGTACACAACTCCTCCCTAAGGAGGTGTTCTCAGGCCAGCATGCCCAAGGATCCCTGATGTCACATTTTCACTAGTGCTTTAAAGGAGGTAGAAGCTCTGCTAGTTGTGAGTCCATGCTCAGTGCTCCAGCCTCAGGTCCCTTGAGTTCTATACTGTGTGGACTGGGCATGGGCCCAGCTCATCACAGCAGAACATGGAGTTTGGTGAATCTTCTTGTGAGGAGGACTCCCAGAGGAATCCTGCAGGGATGAGGAAAAATTCAGGCATCTAGACCCCCCTTGAGCCCCTGACATCAGGGTGACCTTGATTCTCCTCCCTCCGAGGGGTGGGAGAGCTGTGGGAGCTGTAGGGATGGGTCCAGCTGAGACAGTTTCCGTTGGCTCAGAGTGGGCGAGGGTGAGTGTGTTGGGAAGAGAGAGTGCTCCAGGGTTAGTGAGATCCCAGGAATCAGCCATGCACCAGGCTAGTCTCTTGCTTGGTCAATAAATTCACCGAGGAGTGATCTTGTATTTTCTGTTAAAGGTCCTGTGTCACAGAATAAGGCAAGATACAGGTTTTTGATCTACTAGGAAGGTGGCAGCACTGTGTACATGCTTCGAACAGGTGCTCAGTAAATGCTTGTGGAATGAATGGATGAATGAATGATCGAATGGATGGATGAAGAGATAGAAGCATCAAAGATGACTTCCATCTTTTCAGTGTGGGAGAAAGAAAAAAGGTAGCGGGGCCAGCGATGCTGATGTGTGGACATGAAGCTGATGGGATGAGGGCAGAGCAGAGCAGTCGTTTGAGCCTGGGCTCTTAGGAAGTCTGGAAGGCTGTCCTGCTGACTTCTCTGGAAGCAATGGGTTCACAACATTTGCTCTCTGGGATGTGGATGATTAAGGGATCACAGCTGGAACCTGGGGAGATGGCTGCACGTGCACATTACACCTCCTTACTTGCCCTCTGTTTGATTTCCAAAAAGCAACAATGAACCTGGAAAAATGACAACTTATGTTCCTTTGAGTTTATTTAGAAGATAGAGTTGCATGGAGGTGAGGTCCCCCCTTCCAGGCCACCCCTTGGGCAGATGGATGCAGGCGCATGTAATTACTTTCAGGGTCAAAGCAGCGCAATCAGCTCTTTTGTCAGCAGCATTCATTGAATAATTTTATCGAGCGCCTGAGGGTGATTTGTTCCAGCGCTGGAGTAATTGTCCAATCCACCGCAGGCTCCCTCAGGGAAGGTGGTTTGAAGGAAGCATCCCAAATGTTTGTGATTAAGACTGGATGGCTTCATTAATTAACTCAACAAACATTCACTGAGCACCTACTGTGTGCTAGGCCCTGTGCCAGGCATTGCTGGAGGTGGGGGAGGGTTCTCGCTCCAAGGAACCTATGGATTATTAAAGGGGATAAGTGGAAACACCCTTAATTTCATACTTATCCCAGGCACCCAAGTGACAACCCCAAGGAGGAAATGCTTTCTCCTGATGAAGGATGCTTTGGAGTAGGGCCTGGGAGAGATGATGCATGGGGGGTGGGGATGGGGAGCTGGCATTGATGGACACGCAAAGGTCAGTTCTCTATGGAAAAAGTAAAGGTAGAAAACTGACACACACAATTGTTCAAAAAGAGGACCTTTTGGGATTAGATCCATTGGGAGAAATAGCAAGAGAAGATTCTGTGGAGGAAAATGGAGCTACATCATATAGGGCCTTGTAGGCCCAAGCAAGGAATTGGGGTCTTATCCTAAGTGCCAGAGGAAACCATGGGAAGATTTTAAGTTGGGGAGTGATTTGATCAGAGGAGTGCCTAGCCCCAAGTAAGCATTCACCAAATGTTAACTATTGCTACTATTATTTGCAGTTTAGAAGATGAATTCCTCTGGTTATGGTAAGGAGAGAGGATTGTGGGGAGCCCAGGGGGATGTAGACAACAGTAAGGAGGCTACTGCAATGGTCCAGGCCAGAGATGGCGGTGGTCTGGATGGTCTTGCTTGGCTCCATGGTTATAGGGATGGAGAGAAGGGATTGGTTCTGAGACACATTTAGGAGGTCAAATGAGCAGAACTTGGTGAATGACTGAGAGGGGTGGGGTGCAGGGGAAGAAAAAGGGAAAGGGTGATGTTCGGGTTTCTGGCTTGGGAGAATGAGTGGATGGTGGAATTGTTCCCTGGTGTGGGGCAAAGGGGGTGATGAGTTTTACAGTTTGAATTAAAGAGCAAATGTGGATGTTCCATGTGTAGTTGACTCTGTGGGGCTGGAGCTCTGGAGAGTCAGCCTTCAGGGAATGGGAGCTGTTTTCACATCCACATCCCATTTTGATCTAAGCATCAGCCACAGCAGTGTGAGAATCCAGCTCATGGTTGACTTAGTTTGGGTTCTCCCAGACTCTGAGGCAAGGAGTTGAGTGTGGGGATTGATTTGGGAAGTGGAGGTAACACACATGGGTAAGTGGGCAGTGAAATAGGGAAGGGAAGGGGCCAACAAAGTGTGTTTTTGAGCCAGCAACCATAGTGGGTGGCTGGAATTTAATTCCGTGGGAAACTCTGGGAAACAGTGCAAAACACACACCTGGACTGGTCCTAGAGGCGGCGGAGCTGGGGTAGTTATACATCAGCTCCCTTACATGTTGGTTGAAGGTATCTCTGGGAAATGTTCATTTCTTGCCACATTTGATCTGCTATGCACTGGAGGACAGCTTTCCACAGTTCCCTGAACAAGAGCCCTCAGCCTCAGAGACATGGATACTGACGTATGGAAGTTGCTGGAGCCCAATGAAATATCCAAGGGGTGTGGACAGGACATTGACAAAGTTGGCTACAAAGTCTAATAATGGCTTTTTCCCATGTTAGTTTCTGAGATGACAAAGAAAAGAAGGAACAACGGTTGTGCCAAAAAGGCCCCGGCCACGTGCAGCCTATTTGCTGCACGAACTGCACCCACTGTGTGCCCAAAGATGAGGCCTTTAAGAAGTTCATCATTCAAAATATGGTAGAGGCCGCAGCCGTCAGGGACATTTCCGAAGCAAGTGTCTTCGACACTTATGTGCTTCCTAAGCTGCGTGTGAAACTACGTTACTGCGTGAGCTGTGCCACTCACAGCAAGGGGGTCCGAAAGAGTTCTCATGAAGCCCGGAAGGACTGAGCATCCCTGCCCCAATTTAGACATGTGGGTGCTGCTCCATGACCGCCACCAAAGCCCATATAAGGAGCTGAGTCCTTAAGGACTGAAGAAATACTACTTTCTGGAAAAAAACCCAATAAAACTGAAATTAAACTTAAAAAAAAAAACAAACCAAAAAACCAAAAAAGTCTAATAATGCAATTTGTATAAACATGTATATTTTTATCCCAAGCTATCTATAAACTGGTCCTCTATTTAGTATTATGTCATATTGGCAGAGTTAACTGCAACCTTCAAGTAAAACCTAGTTGAGATTGGAGCAAATTATGTTCATAGCACAGAGGGTGGGATACACAGCAACCAACCTGCGAGCTAACGATTCCACACTTCACCTATGTGGGGTTCACTAATTTGTTGGAAAGGAACATTTATTGAGTACCTACTATGTGCCACTCTTCATGCTAGGTGCCTTACACACAATGTCTCATTTAATCTTTATAATAAGAACCCTATGAGATAGATATAGAGAGATCCAATTTATAGATGAGAATATAGACCTGGAGGGACTCCATGATTTGCTCTTGCTGAAACAGTTTGCAATTGGCAGAGCCAAGTTTCAGCCCATTTTCTTTCCTCAACCTTTTGCTGCCTCATTTGGCAGGTAAAAATTATAAGAGCAATCTTAGTTCAAGCATTTGGTTTACATTTGCATTCAATATTTATTGAAGTTCCCAGGCCCATCCAGTACTTACTGTCTGGGCTTAATAAGTTCTAAATAATAATGATTTTCTCCTGGATGAGTATAGATGCTACTGTCAGCTGAGGCTGATTTCTACCTAATTTGCAGGGAATTTGTGCTGCACAATGATGAGCTAAATATGCAGGGAGGATGTATGTACAAATCACATTCCCATAAGTAACACAAGGCAAATGAGAGTTTCCCACAAAAAGTTTATTGATGGGAAAAGATGCTTTAGAGAAACATTAGCCAGGATTAACCAGCATTATCCAAGAGTTAGCCATAGTCTGGAAACTTTAGCATTTATGCCAGAGGGGTGTCTTTATTAAGAGTTGCTGAGACCTACTGTGTGCCTTTAAGAGTTGCTAAGAACGTCTGTGTGCCACAGGTGTGCCCCTTTGTCTTTTCATCCCACTGAGAGCAGGCTGTTGCCTGCTAAGTAAATTTTTTTTTTTTTAATTTTTTTATTTGTAAAATGAGATATAAATACATATGCATATATGTGCATTTGTTTACATAAATGTTATTTGTTATATATATATATACATTTTATAAAGGTGCCTAGATTACCCAAATATTACTCAGAAACTACAGGGATTCCCATGCTCCCCACTGCCCACACCCCCAAAAACAACCCACACAACCATTCCCCATCCGTGTGGTACTACACCCGCAATGGATATACACATCCTGGGACCTTGCCACCGAGCATAGACTACAGTTCACATCACAGACCACACTCTTTCCCACCCAGTTCTGCATGGTATATTCTGATGGAAAATGGCCTACATTCGTCGCTGCTTCGCCACTCAGGACAACCCCCAAAGTCCCAA
>JAQZBX010105412.1:0-10853 GCA_029593785.1 Cabassous unicinctus
AGCATTCCAAAGCTGCTCAGACAGAAATGGAAATCTAACATACAAAGAGCAAATAGGCTAATGTGGCTGGTCTAAGAGGGAAAGGGATAGAGTGCGGTGGGAAATAATGTCAGTGAGAAAGTTAATGGTATCATCACTAGGAGCAGGAGGTCCAGTTAAGAGGCTACTGCAATTATCCAGAAAATAAGACTGATGGAAAGGACCATGTGGTAATGGTGAAGGGATGAGAAGTGGTCATATTAGAGATTTGTATTAAAGATTGCACCAGTAAGAACTGCTGTTGAAATGCAAATGGGTTTTGATAGAATGCAGATATCGAGAATGACTCCAAAGGTTTTTGACTACAACACTGGTAAACTGGTAAAGAGGAGATTTGTATGGTGGAGGGAAGCTGCGTAAATCAAGAGTTTTGTTTTAGAACAGTTATGTTTAAATTGTCTATTAGATTCTCAAGTAGAAATACTGAGGAGGCAATTGAATATGTTAGGAGTCCAGGGGAGACATTATAGGCTAGTGATTTCAATTTGGGATTTAATAACATATAGTTTAATAGGAATAATTGAAACAATTCAATCAAGCCAGATATGTGTTGTAGGTAAGAGAGTGATAAGCAGATTGGACTCCATTGCACATAAATGCCTAAAATTGGTAAGAAGACCCAGGAAAAGAAAATAGAAGGCAGAGCCACTGAGGCAAATTAGGAACCCAGAGAAGTACCCCGAAGCTAAGCGACGATGGTCTTTAATGAAGGAGGAGGTCAACTGTGTCAGACACTGTGGAGAGATTAAGTCAGTTGATGACTAAAAACTGACCAGGTATGACTAGAATGGACCAGAGAATAGAGAATGAGGGGAGAAAAAGTGAAGGTCTCATGTATATATAACTCCTACATAAAGTTGTTCTATCAATAAAGAGTAATAGATAAATGGAATAATAATTATAAGGGGGGGTCTGGGGACAAAATTTATAAAGGTGTTTGTTTTCTGAGGGAAATAATTTGGTAAAAATTGAAGAAATGTGGTGCATCTTTGAAAGGGAGCAGTGAGAAGAGAGGCCATTGAGGCAGGAAGCAACAGTAGCTGGTGCAGAAGGGGGAAAGGGAATGGGTTCAGAATTAAGGCAGATCAGAGGAAGCAGTGAGGAGGATAATCAGAGGCTCAAACCTGAGCTAGTTTTGTAGCATCTGCAGTTTGGCTTTCTCTTTAAATAAGTGTGGGGGTTGGCCTCCTACCTCTCTACCAGGAGTACAATGCCCCATCCCCTTTGGGATTTTGGATACCCTGGGCATAGCAGGAGGTAAGAGTGGATGTGGGGCATCCAAAGGGACTGAACTGCATCTGCTGGCATGGAAAGTATCATTCCTGCTGTGTAATCAAAGAGCAAAGAGCTGGTGCACCAGTGGCATCCAATCCCCTTCCTGCACATACAAACCCGTGACTTCTAAACTAAGGGAGGTGAGAATATATTGGCTTCCCTTTTATATCTCTGAAGGGTAGTTGTTCCTTGTCATATCATAAAGATCATAATATTTTATGCTGAATATGTTTTCATCATAAGCACTTTTTCTCTAATATTTCAAGTAATGGAGCAGCCCTTAATGAAACTGGAGCAAGGATTATTATTCAATTTTAAGATGAAAAAATGTGAAGTTCTTATCTTTAAGAAGTAACATTTTTAGCAAGAAAAGGAGCCAGGTCTCCAGCTCAATATTCTTTTTTCATTATCTAAAATTACAAAACAAAAAATAATGATGGGATGTGCAGCCCTGGCTTTGGAATTGGATGAACCTGGACTTTTTTCTTTGTTCTGTCATTGCTTTATTTAGAAATATTGGACAGCGAACTAAAACATTCTGTCATCTGTTTTCTCCTCTTTGAAATGGTGATCATATTTCCCAACTCTCATGGCATGGGGAGAAGATATAGGCACATGGTTTACCACATGGTGGGAATTTAGATACAGTGGCTATTAGATTAGTTATTTTTATGTAAGCAGGTGCATTAGTCAGCCAAAGGGGTGCTGATGCAAAATACCAGAAATCTGTTGGCTTTTATAAAGGGTATTTATTTAGGGTAGAAGCTTACAGTTACCAGGCCATAAAGCATAAGTTACTTCCCTCACCAAAGACTGTTGCCATGTGTTGGAGCAAGACAGCTGCTGAATTCTGCAAGGGTTCAGGCTTCCTGGGTTCCTATCTTCCGGAGGCTTGTTTCTCTCTAGGCTCAGTGCCTCTGCTCTCTCCACAAGGCCAGCTGTAGATGATCAGGCAAATGGCTCATCTCTCTTCCCAGGGGCTCTGCTGTGTCCTATCAAGCCTTCTTTCATTTCTCACATCTGCTCATCTATGTGTTTACTTCACAGGCTCCAGGATCAAAACTCCAAACTCCCTTCTCTATGGTGCAGTTTCTCTGTGAGTCCCCACCAAGGCCACTTGGTGGGGACTCAAAGTCCTACTGACATGGCCCAATTAAAGCCTCAATCATTATTTAATCAAGTAAAAGTAAAACCTCTGAATTCAATATTATCTAATATGCCCAGAGAAACAAAGCAGTTTACAAACATAAACCGATATCTATTTTTTTTTTTTGGAATTCATAACCAATATCAAACTGCTACACCAAACATGGTATAAAACAAAATAGCTTTAATATGAGCAAAGCATGAACTCAGACTATAAATCATATGCCTACCCTCTCATATTAGATCATATTTAAAATAAACCTTCCTCGATGTTCAACATCCAATATATCCAAAGAAATTCAGTATGTTGAAGATAGAAAGGGTTCCACAATTCTACAAGAAATTTATACATGAAAGCAGCACATCTTGAAAGAAAAAAAAATCTAAACCAATATTCATATGCTAATTCTTTGCCTTATATTGCAGAAAATAAATTATTTATAAATGGAATAAATACATAAGAGGCAGGGAAGCGGGTGTGGCTCAGTGGATAGAGCTCCCGTTTACCATATAGGAGGGGTTCGTGTCCCGAGGCCTCCTTGTGAGGGCACGCTGGCCTGAGTGGTGTGGTGGGCTGATGCATCAACCTCATGGCAGGAAGCGGGTATGGCGCAATGGATAGAGTACCCGTTTACCATATGAGAGGCCCCGGTTCGCTTCCCAGGGCCTCCTTGTGAGGGCAGGCCGGCTCACACAGTGCCGTGGGCTGATGCGGCAAGACCTCACAGCAAGGGGGAGATAAGCAGACACAGAGAAGACACGCAGCGAATGGACACAGCAGCACAAGCAGCAAGGGGGGGATAAATAAATAAAATAAATAAATCTTTAAAAAAACAAAATACCTAAGAGGCAGATCAAAATGCCCAATAGTGCTGTCTGCCATGAAGATAATGCTCTGTTGATCTATCCCTCCACAGTCCATTACAGAAGCCACTGGGCACATGTAGCTATTGAGCTCTTGAAATTTGGCTAGTGCTGCTGAGGGACTGAGCATTTAGTTTCATTTGATTTAAATCATCATCAATATAAATTTAACAGCCACCTGTGGCTGCTGCTTATGGTATTGCACAGCACAGACCTAGAATCTTGGAGGATGCAATTAAAACTAGTAAAACAGATTCAAGACAAAAATGGTAAAAGGACATTGAGCCCAAAATAGGAGGTGAGAGTAATGAGAGCAAAGCTGAAGCAATAAAATTTCACATGTTACTTTGATGCAACAAATGCCTGAATGTAAAGAGAACCTATAAAAATTTAGATGAATGAGGTCTGCTCACAGCTTACTGATTGGAGACCTCAACAGATTTCCCAACTTTTAAGACACAGTGAGGTCAACCCATTTCTCAAATACATTCCAGAGGAAATGACTGCATTTTTCTTAAAGTCCTGCACTTTCTCTCTTCTTGGGCACCTACACCCTCTATTTTGCAGTTAATAAGCCTAAGAAAGGCTATATTCCAGGAGTCACACCCTGATTACACAGATAATAAACCTAGTCAGGGCTTCATTCGGTGGGATACTCACTGTTCCTCTTGTTTGGATTTACCAGAGAATTATAGAATTATAACCGCCATATGAGGTTGGAGAATAAAGAGGTAAGGCCATTCTGAAGGGCAGGAGGAATGATTCATTCATTCCTTTATTCCTTCATAAATGCTGCTGGCTGCATTACTGTGTAAGGAACTATTCTAGGTCTTGGAGATGAAGAAGGGAGCCAAAGACACTGGCTCCCTATAGAGAAAAGGCTGGACTTCCCTGAAATAAATCTGGAATATCAATAAGTGTAAGATGAATAAATATGAACCTTTCAATATGTATAACCATGTGACCAAAATAAAATAGGTTCCTGGGATGAAGGAAGGAAGATGGGAGTGGTAGTAGAGGCCACAGAGTACTCCCTAGATTAAGTTACGGGAGTTATTATCTATCCTAATGAAAATGTGAAGATGATTTTAGACTTGTTTTTGGTAAGGAGAAATTAAGTAAAAATTCTAGCGTATAGCATAGTGTAGGATATAATTTTATTGCCATTTTATTCACAATCAAATTTAACATTTGAAAAAATTCCAGGGTTTCCTTTTTAATTTAGCATTTTGCATTTTAATTTTCTCTGAATATGGTGTCACTTCTTGCATGAAATCGAATATGAAAAACAAATGTTGATTTAAATTTTAATCTATTAATGTTAATATTCCCATGTATTCATTAAAATATACGTTTTGGGTTGTGGGTGTAGCTCAGTGGTTGAGCACCTGCTTCCCATGTACAAAGTCTTAGGTTCAATCCCCCATGCCTCCTAGAATATATATATTTTTATATTTCAAAGTATCTTGGATTTCTTTGAATAAAATATACAGTTTTTGTGCTTGTGATTACACTTTTTTATTGCTGTGAATTCACATAAAAATTAACCATTTTAAAGTACACATTCGTGGCATTAATGTATTCACAATGTTGGACATCAGCTGTATCTAAAGCCAGAACATTTTTTAGATCCCCAAAGGAAATCCCATCCCCCACAGTCACTCCCCATTCCCCACTCCTACCAAATCCTGCCAACCAGTAATCTTCTTTCTGTGTAGTTACCTATTCTTGATATTGCATGTACATGGAATCATTTTAAAAATGTGAACTTTTAAGTCTGTCTTCTTTTACTTAACATGTTAACATGTTCGTCTATTTTTGTAGCATGTACTGTTCTTGTACCTAATTGTGGCTGAATAGTTTTTAAAATCATTTCTTCAACACTACCATTTAATGAATTATTAGCCACTTCTAAACATGTGAAACAGGATTTCAAATAAACAGGAATTCTATAAATCGGTGTTATGATTTCTTTATTACTATATTTATCTTATGACAAATTGAACAAAAATGGTAGCTAAGGTAATACTCACATGATTAATTTGTATAGCATATTGTATCTAAAAATAAAAAAGACTTGGTGACCCTTTTCACAAGTGGAAAAAATTATCAATGCATTCATTTTGTTTTGTTTTTGGATTTCTGACATACATTCGCAATAGGCTACATATGTGCAGTTTTCAACTGGAGATAGAAACAGGTTTAAAAAAAAACAAAAACTCAATTGTGTTTCTGGAATTAACCTTTTTTCAAAATTCTGCTATTACCATTTGCTTTGAATATCCCCAATGATTATACAATTCGTATTTCAGTTTAACAGACCTTGTTAAATTAGTATGTGTCAAATGTATTTTTAGTCTGTGGTATAAAGAAAGAATATTCTGCCCCTCCCAGTAAAGTTCTTATTGTACGATGATAACTACAGGTGCATACAGAAAGCATTTGGCTCAATGTACTCATAAAAGTATGACAAAACGCTTATAATGTCTCAGAGGAGGCGCAGCAGCTCCCACTCAGGCCTGCAAGTGCGGGGGTGGGGACGCGGACTGTCCCACCGCGGTCCCGGGCGAGCTGCGGCACGAGGGGCGGGGCCGGTCCTGCACGCGGCGGTGGTGGCGGCGGCGGCGGCGGCCTCAGGGCCCAGGGTGAGCAGGGAGCGGCGCTGGCTGCGCTGGCTCCAGGGCTGGCGGGGCAGCCGCGCGGGGCTGCGCGTGGGCGTCCTGGAGGAGGAGGCAAGAAGCGAAGTAGGTAAGAGGCCGCGGGCCACGAGGGGCCGGGGGTGCGCGGGAAGGCCCTGGGGCCCTGGTGGGAGTGGGGACCAGGCAGGGGTGGGCACGGGCCGGACCTGGAGGGTGAAGGCGGGCGGGGACCCCCGAGGAGCGGGGTGCGGGGACCTCGAAGGACGGAGGCGGTGCCTGAGGGCAGCCGGGGCCGTAGGGCCGCTGAGGGGAGGCTTAGCAGGTCCCGGGGCGCAGTCGGAGCGCTCGCGGCGTGGCTGTAAGGGGATCACAGGGCCAGGAGGGCGCCTGCGGGCACTCGGCTGTGGTCCGGGTGGACCGAGCGCAGACGGGGAAGGGCCGTGGGGCTCCGAGATGGTGAGGCGGTCCGGGGCCGAGGGCGCCGGAGCGCGCGGCTCAGTCGGGAGCAGCGGGGGCCGCGCGCAGGGGGAGGAGGACGCCAGCTCGGGGGACGACACCCGGGTGGTCCCAGGCCCCCGCCCCGTCGTTCAGGCGCCGTCACTCGGTTCAGAAGCGCTTCCTCGGACGCAGCGCTTTGCTGGCCTCCGCACCGCTTCAGTGGCCGTGAACTGCACCCCAGACCGCTGAGGCCCTTCTCCCGTGGGGCGAGCCGGCCGGCAGCCTCGGCAGGGACTCCGCGCCGCCCAGGACGTGGTCGTCTCGTTGAGGGGAGCTGGGGGGACAGGTGGAGCCGAGGTGGGGGCCAGAAGGTTTTCGAGTGTTGGTATTTTGGAGCCAATTGGGTGTAAGGTTGATTTAGAGATAGATATGTACCGTGTACTCGACTTCATCATTTGGATACAAAGCAAAACCTGTGCTTGTCTTTAGGGACTG
The DNA here is from genome assembly GCA_029593785.1 of Cabassous unicinctus. Taxonomy (NCBI): domain Eukaryota; kingdom Metazoa; phylum Chordata; class Mammalia; order Cingulata; family Chlamyphoridae; genus Cabassous; species Cabassous unicinctus. The sequence continues at coordinate 6,897 of JAQZBX010105412.1, forward strand.
CTCACTTGTTTGAGCTTTGCGTGATTTCAGTGACGTTACATGTTGGCAGTTGGATTTAGGACATAGTTCAACAAGGCACTTTGGTTTATGTCGTTTTAAAAACGTGACTTTAATTACAGGCCTAGAGTAATTGATAAAGAACACGTTTTAAGGAGATGGGAAATAGAGATGTGCGTTGAGCGCTACCATTGCCATGGTAAACGAGTTTTAATCAAATGTTTATCCTTTTCAAAATAAATGCTTTAGAATGTGGGGGGAAAAAAAGAGCTCAGAGGAGGCAGAGCTCAATTCTGATTGGAAGGAAAAGAGAATGCATTTCAGAGCTTGCAAATTTAAGTTTTGAAGGATGGACTTAGGGGCATAAATGCAGGGAGGGAATAAAAAGAAAAACGAAAAGAAGATTTCAGCAGTGAAGCTATCTTGTCTTGATCATTTCTTTATTGTTAGGTATTTTATTTGATTTGAACTCTGCTTATTATAGTTTTTTTAAAAAGATATTCTATTTCTTCTTGTGTCAGTTTTTGTAATTTGTGTATTTCTAGAAATGTATCCAATCTACATTATTTAGGTTTTTGGTTTACAATTGATGACAGTATCTTCTTGCAATCCTTTTTTATTTCTCTAAAGTCAATAGTAATGTCCCTACATTTTAGTTTTTGGTGTTTTCTTTTTTGTCAGTCTAGCTAAAGGTTTGACAATTTTATTGATGTTTTCACATACCCAACTTTTGGTTTTGTTAATTTTGTCTATTGTGCCTGGATGTGTTACCTCTCAGATCAATGATCAGAGTACCCCATCCCCTTATCACACCCATGATGTGTATATTGGTGCACTTGATGGTGTACCATAGCTGTGTTAGACTGTTTTTGCTTTTAATATTTATTTTTTCTTTCTGCTCCTCATCCTGACTCAATCCACCTGTCTTGTCTTCAAGTTTACTGGTTCTTTCTTGTGCCAGCTCTATCTGCTCTTGAAACCCTACTGATCATTTTTCATTTCAATTATTGTGGCCTTCAACTCCAGTAGTCCTGTTTGGTTCCTTTTAAAATTTCTGTCTCTTTACTTAGACACTCATATTACTCATTCATTGTTTTCTTGTATTTCCTATATTCCCCTATTTCTTATATTGCTCATTCATTGGTTTGTCTCTGGACTTTCCTATATATCCTTGAGCATTTTTTAAGATCATTTTTTAAAGGTTTTCTTCAGTATGTCCACATTTTCATCTTCATTGTTTGTGTTTTCTATTTTGTATTTTCTTTGTTTGGATGGACCATCATTTCCTGTAAATTTGTCTTGTACTCTTTCGTTGCACACTGTACATTTTAATATTTTAAAATATTAACTCTGGGATTTATTCCTTGAGATGTCTGTTTCTTTATTTTTATTTTTAAATTTTTAATTCAAACTTTATTTAAAATTCAAAAGATAAAATTACGTACAAAAGGCAGTTCAACAAATTATGAAAGTATTACTCCTAAAAATTTCCGTCCAGGCATTTTTATCTCATCTAATCCCAACAACACACTCAATTGTTCCTCCACTGTTCAGAAAGATACACAGATGAACACAGATTAGATTACATCATCAGGGTCTACTTATTAATAAAAATAATGAAGAGGGAAAAAATGTTTAATCACATTCATATCTCATAAACCAAATCTCATATTTTTTAACCTTTAGCATTAACATAGTACCTTGTTTGATTTTGCTGCAAAACCATTAAAATATTATTCTTAACTATAGTCTATAAATTACATTAGTTATATTTTCTCCATGTGTTACCATTCTTAACACAATGTAGTAGAACATTTCTGTATTTATATTATTAACCACAATCCTCATCTACTCCCAAAATCATTGTTTTACATTCCCAATATTATCCTCCAGCTGTCCTGCAACTAACATAATCTTCCTAGACTACTTGTTTCAGTTACAATCACATCCATAAATCAACAGGGTTTGTTACATTCATAATTATGTTACCATCAAGGCCAGCCATTATCATATATTTACATTCAACCTTATTAAATTCTCAACATATATCCAGCTTATTCTCCTCCTGCTCATCCCACATTCCAACTCCCATAGTCCCAACTCCATACATCTACTCATCCTTTTGTATCTGGCTTATTTCATGCTACATAGTATCCTTAGAGCTCTTCCATGTTGTCATGTGTTTCCCCAGCTTTTTCTTAGAGTTAAATAATATTCCATTGTATGAATATACCACATCTTGTTTCTCCATCAGTTGATGGATACTTGGATTATTTCTATCTTTTAACAACAGTGAATAATGCCACTATGAACATCGGTGTGCAAATATCTGTTCCCATCCTTGCTTTCAGGTCTTCTGAATATATTCTTAATAGCGTTCTGTATTTAGCTTCCTGAGGAACATCGAAATCATCTCCCACAGAGGCTGCACCATTTTACAATCCCACCAACAGTGAAAGAGTGTTCCTGTTTCTCCACATCTTCTCCAGCACTTGAAGTTTTCTGTTCTTTTAATAATGGCCATTCTGTATGCTGTGAGATGCTATCTCATTGTAGTTATGATCTGTATTTCCCTAATAGTGGTGTTGAACTTTTTTTCATATGTCTTTTGGCCATTTGTATTTCAACTTTGGAAAAATGTCTGTTCATTTCTTTTGCCCATTTTTAAATGGAGTTGCTTGTCATTTTGTCATTAAGTTGTATGATCTCTTTAAATGGTTTCTGAAGATTTTTTCCCATTGAGTGGGCTGCCATTTTACTTGCTTGACAAAGTCTTTTGAAGACCAAAATGATTTAAATTAGAGGCAGTACCATTTATCTATTTTTTCTTTTATTGCTTGTGCTTTGGTGTAAGGTCCAAGAAAACACTAAGCAGAAGGTGTTTTCCTATAGTTTTTTTCTTAGAGTTTTTGTTTCTATTTTTTGTATTTATGCCCTTGATTCATTTTGAATTAATTTTTATATGAGGTGTGAAATAAAGGTCCTCTTTCTTTTAGATATGGATATCCAGTTTTCCCATCACCTTTGTTGAATAGGCTATTCTGAAACAGAGTTGAGTGGTTTTGACATCCTTGTCAAAAATCACTAGACCATAGATGTGAGGGCTTACTTCTGTGTACTCAATTCAATTCCATTGGCCAGTCTATCTTTATGCCAGTTCCATGCTGTTTTTACCATTGTAGCTAGATAATATGCTTTAAATCTGGAAGGGAGAGTCCTCCAACATTGTTCTTCATTTTTAAAGATATTTCTGGCTATTCAGGGGCCCTTATCCTTCCAAATAAATTTGAAAATTGGCTTTTCCAATTCTATAAAGAAGGGTATTGGATTTTTTTTTATGAGGATTGCATTAAATGTGTAGATCAGTTTGGGTAGAATTGATATCTTAATGATATTAGTCTTCCAATTCAGGAACATGGAACATCCTTCCATTTATTTAGATTATCATTGGTTACTTTTAGCCATATTTTATAGTTCTCTGAATATAGTTTTTATCCTTGGTTAAATTTATTCCTAAACATTTCATTCATTTAGTTGCTCTTGTAAATGGATTTTTTCCTGACTTCCTCCTCTGATTGCTAATTAATAATGAATAGAAATGCTATTGATTTTTGCATATTAATCTTGTATCCTGACACTTTATTGAAATCATCTATAAGTTATAATAGTTTTGTTGTAGAATTTTTAAAAAATTTTCTAAGTATAGGATCATATCATCAGCAAATAATGAAAGTTTTACTTCTTCCTTTCCTATTTTGGTGCCTTTTATTTCTTTTTCTTGCATGCTTGCTCTAACTAGAACTTCTAGCACAATATTGAATGACAGTGGGGAGAGTGGGCATCCTTGTCTTGTTCCCAATCTCAGTCATAAAGCTTTCAGTCTCTCACCATTAAGCACAATGTTAGCCATGGGTTTTTCATATATGTACTTTATCATATTAGAAAGTTTCTTTCTATTCC
>JAQZBX010105413.1:0-10878 GCA_029593785.1 Cabassous unicinctus
GAAGCATATGGTAGAGATATCCAGATGCAAATCTTAAGAAGTGTGTGGGGAAAGGAATGCTCTGTCCACTTAGGATTGACAGATATAGCAAATCAAAAGTCTAATTCGAATTTAGATAAATAACAGTCTTTCTATTTTTTTAGTATAAGTATGTCCCATGCAATATTTGAAACATATTTGTACTAAAAATTATTCACTGTTTATCTGCAATTAAAATTTAACTGGGCAAATAAGAGCCATTTGTCTCTGGAACTCCAATTCTTGCCGGCACTCTCTCAGTCTCTACGTCTCAGAATAGAGCCAACATTTATGTACATTTAACATCTCCTCTGGAAGTTGTCATTTCTTTTCAGACATGCTTATGAAGAAAGTGAAATCTGCCTAAATATAAACCAAGGCACCCAGTGTGGTGGGGCTTGCTCATTATTGAACAGAGTGGCTGTATGATTTGCTCAGCGGGGGAAGATTTCTCAATACTGGAGAAAGATGGAGACTTGGAAATGAATTTCTAAAGTAAGTGCTCCCTCTGGATGCCCCTAGGTTTCCTCTCTCTTGCAGCCAGAGCTTTCTGAAGTATGTGGCAGTCTCCACGCCCTTATGAACATTAGGTGCTGCTTTAATGCTCCTTTAACGAAGACTGGGAACCATCTGTTTCCCAGCATTGCTCATAACCTCTCCTCTGGGATGGCAAAAGTGTGGAATTGGAGCATGGAAATGCCCTGGGAGCTCTCTCTCAGCAGACTGAAGAGAAGTAATTACAAATGGGAGCACAGATTTTGCCGTTGAAGAACTTGCTGAAGCATGTTCTCAAATTGCAGCCTAATTATGAGTGACCAGGAAACCATAGCAACAGTGAGAGAGTCTGTTTATGCCACTGAGTTGATCATGGTGAGCAAAGGCTGTGAGCTCACAATCACTCTTAGAGAAGTAGAAAGAAAAAAATGCCATGCCAAAGAAGATGCTAGGTGAAGGGCAACATTGATATGTAATTGGTACAGAGAAGAAGGCTGGTCATCCTCCCTCAACCCCTTCATTTGTTCAGTCATTAATTAATTGACCAATGAGTCATCAGATATTTATTTAGAAAGTTCTATTTGTGCTCAATACTGGGCAATACCCTGGGATAGAAGAGTGAAGAAAAAGGACATGAACTTTGACCTCCTACTGATTACTAGCTACTAGGGAGATACAAACTAAATGATAAGCAGACAAGTGAATAATTACAGTAGTGATAAATGATAACAAAGAAAAATTCAGGTTGGCATCAGAGCCTATGACAAGGTGAAACCCTAATTGAAGCAGTCTGTTGAGCTGCACCAAAGAACTGATATTTAAGGAGATTTTTGAAGGCTGAGTGGGAAATAACTTGGAAAGAGGGTTCCAGATGGGGTAACCAAATATCAGGAAGATTGAGATAGAAAGAGCTTGGGAGATTAAGGAGTTGTAAAAAGACCAAAGTGGCTGCAGTTGAGTGAGTTGAAGTGGGTAAAAAATGAGGTAAGAGCTGGAGAATCCAGATTTGGCATGAGTGCATCAGTCATGCAAATTGTTTAAGAGGGAAATGACCTGGTAAGGTTGATGCTTTCAGGGCATTCTGGGTGCTGAGTGGAGAATGGATGGAATTGGGCAAGCATTAGTGTGGGAAAATGCATTGAGCCATCCAAGAGGTGATGGGACTTGGACAAGAGGGTGGCAGAGAGAAGTAGACCACCATGAGTTTGATTCAGGAGGGAGAGCCAAGAGTTGGTGCTCAATGAAAGGTAGGGGTCAGAGGGAGGAAGCTGTGGAGTCTGACCACAGAGTTCTGGCTTGAGCCCTGGAGCAAGATGTAGTTTACTGAGCTGGGGAAGCACTGGAGAGGGACTGGCTTGGTGGAGGTCATTCAGTTTTGAACAGGTCTGAGATGGGACTGAGATATCTGAGTGCCATCTAAATGGAGATAGTTGTGAAATAGTAGGTGGCAAATTGTAGTTTCAAATATTAATCTCTCTCTGGTAAGACAGTTTTAAAAATCTTGTGACGGAGTAGAATTGGATGAGGGTGGAAGGTTTCCCTGGTGTATATCCAGAGAAGGTCTAGGTGAGTGGGATACCAGAAATATTTCAGAATATGAATCCTCCATGAGGAGACACCCAGGTGAAGGCAGCCTCCATGGCAGAGCTAGACGTCTCGGAATTGACCAGCAAGTACTTATTTGGTGTTTAACCTTTACCTAGAAAATTTCTTGGAAGGGTGCATTTGTGTATGTGAATTTATCAGTATGTTATTGTGTGTGTGTATAATGGAGGAAGGAGAAGGATGGGGGAGTGAAGCCAGAGGTTTATGATAAAATTATCTAAAAGATTTAAAAGAAGTTTTAAATAGTAAATTAATACATACAATTAGTAAATGTCTGAATAGAGCATGAAACTAAACTTAAAAAGCTCCTCTCTTTCTCTGTTCCTCCCTAATACTCAATACCTCTCACTGGAGATAACCATCGACATCAATTAAGTTCAGCCAGAACAACAGAAGACATCCCTCTAAATTCTGTATTTCAAATATAAAACTCTAATGCAAGGAACTAGGTGTTTACAAAACTCCTGCCAGATACAGGAGGACTGAAAGTAAAGAGAGGTGGCTGATAACTTTCAGGTCTACCATCCTGGCCGTGGGCTAGGAGTGTTAGGGAACCAGCATTTGCTCCTCTGGGAAGTCAGGGAATGTCAAGGAATTGGGAGGATGCTCACTTACCATTGAAGAGTGGACTGGTGGGGGACCAGAGCCCAGCTGGTTGCAGGGCTCTTACCAAAGAAAGAACATCTCCTTCTGCTTCCTCTCTCTTCTCCTGCGTCTTGGAATCACGTTTCATTGGTAGCAGCAAATTGCTTCCAGAACTATGATGTAATGGGTGCTGGGTTTCCGGCATCCACACTTCTGACCTCTGTACACGGGGCTTAGCAAAGCAGGAGGGAGTAAGTCCAGCTAAGTCGTGTGTAAGAGTTCAGGACAGGAGGCTTCCATTTGGGGGGAAAATACATTCATATGTGACTCCCCATTTATACAGTTGTATGGTATATGCAGATTTGTGTGTGATCCCTTTTGTACAAACAGGATTATGTTTTGCATCCTGGTATGCATCAGGCTTTTCTCCTTTATATGTGTCTGTCTGTCTATCTATTATCTATCTATCTGTCTATCTATCTATCAATCTCTATTACTATCTATTATCTATCATCTCTTTCTCTGTCATTTATCTGTCTATTTTCTATCATCTATCTATCTATCTATCTATCTATCTATCTATCTATCTATCTATCTATCTGTCTATCATCTATCTACCTATCAACCTATCTACCGATCATCTACCTACTTGCCTACCTACCTATCTTTAGATCTTCTATCAATCATCTATCTATCATGTATCATCTATCAGTCTTCTACCTTATCCTATTATCTATCTATTTGCCACCTATCTAATCTATATCTATTACTATTATCTATCACTCTCTTTATCTCTTTCTGTCATTTATTTGTTTATTATCTCTCTCTATCAATCAATACCTATCAATCTATCTATCTATATCTATCTATCTATCTATCTATCTATCTATCTATCTATCTATCTATCTATCTATCTATATCTATCTATGTATCTATGTATCTATGTATCTATCTGTCTGTCTATCTATCTATCTATCTATCTATCTATCTATCTATCTATCTATCTATCATCTGTCTCTCTCTCTCTCTCTCTTTCTCTCTCTCCTCAGTCCAGAGAAAAAGGCTGGTCACCCTCCCTCAGTCGATTAATTTGTTACTTCATTCATTGAATTAACAAACATTGAGTAAGACGTGTGTGTCCACCATCTCTTTTTTTTTGGTATTTTTTCCTTTTAGTTTTTTTTCCTTTCTTATTGTTTTTTTTCAATTTTTTTGAAATCTCTTAATATCAGTACTTTTATCTTATTTTTAGTGGTAATGTGTATGTATTTATACACACACACACACATATATAGTGTATTTTTGTTTTTTTTTACAAAACCAGGTCCTTACTGATGTAAGTTTAGGTTTTTTCCTGAGTACTATTTATTTTCCCACTATAGTCAATATTGCAATGAACATAATCAGAGCATTATTTTTCTTCAATGAGTATGTGGAAGTAAATATTTAAAAGTGAAAATGCCAGGACAAAAGTTGTTCAATTTTTTTAAATGGCTCGACAGAAGTTGCAACATATTACATTTCCAAGAATGATGGCTGAGAAGGCATTTGCCCACCCCCTACATACAATCATTATCTGGATTTATTTCCACAGTTAGTTTATTTGTATTTGTCTTGTCCTTTGCATGTTTCTCTCCCTCTGTCTGTTTTGGCCTTTTTTAATTTAAGTAATTACTTTTTCTAAGTTTTTTTTTTTTCTTTTAATAATTTTGTGGTTATATACTATGCTTCAGTCTTTTAAAAGAAACATAAACATCTATACTCATTAATTTATCAAATCTAAAGTTAATATATTTGCTTTCTGAACATAGAGTGACCTTGGAATTAAGTAACTGCAAGTGCTCCTTCCTGATTTTTATGCTAATTTTGGTTTTATTTTGCTTCTGAAACCCCAGGAAACATTGTCATTGTCTTTCACATCCACTTTACATTCCTTGCATACTTAGTGCTTTCTTTATTCATCATCTGGAGTCCCTTTCCTTCTGTCTGAAATTCATCTCTCTGAGTTTCCTTTATTGGACAAAAGGGATATTTTGGGAGAGGGTCCCCTTTGTGACAAGTATCATGTTGGGAGGGGTGGAGTAAGTAGAGGTAGTGGGATTAGTAGAGAAAGATTTCCTCCCTTCCCCAGCAGGCACCAGAGGGCTTCTCAGAGAAGTAGTTATTGTTTGAGATTTCACATCCAAAATAATCAGTTGCCCCTTGTAGAATTCCTTTGAGGGATTATGCTGTTCTACAAATGATGGGCATCTTCCAGTGAAAAGAAATTGATTTTTTTCACCTCAAAATAGTTTTGTGGAGTGGATGTGGCTCAGCGGTTGAGAGCTGGGTTCCCACATACAAGGTCCCGGGTTCAATCCTCAGCCCTGGTAACTCAAAAAAAAAAAAATTTTTTTTTTTTTTATCCTATTGAAGAATATTTTCTCTGGATATAAAATTCCAATATGATCATTTTTAAAAAAGATTTTTTTGTTTATTTATTTCTCCCCCCTCCCCTCATTGTTTGTGCTCTCTGTGTCTGTTGTGTGCTCGTCTTCCTTTTTAGGAGGCACCAGGAACTAAACCTGGGATCTCCCATGTGGGAGGGAGGTGTCTAATCGCTTGAGCCACCTCCACTCCTTGCTTTGTTGTGTCTCTCATTATGTTTTCCTCCTTGTGTCTCTTGTTGCATCATTTTGTTGTATCAGCTCACTGCACCAGCCTGTTGCATCAGCATGCTGTCTTGTTCATCTTCTTTAGAATGCACCAGGAACCAAACCTGGGACCTCCCATGTGGTAGGCAGGAGCTCAATCACTTGAGCTACATCTGCTTCCCCCAACATGACCATTTAAAAAAAAATCTCAGGTATTAAGTAGAGGATTCAACTGTCTTCTGGTGTCCTGGCTAGTTCTTACATAGGTGAAAGTTGAAATATAAATCACGTTGAAGGAAATCTGTACTTTCTCTCTGGCTCCTTTCCTATCTTCTCTTTGTATTTGGAGTCCTGCAGTTTTCTTTGGACATGATTTGCTGTGGGATTATTTTTATATATTATGCATCAGGTTCACTGAGCTTCCTGAGTCTGTAGACTATCAGTTCTAGAAAATTCTCAGGAGTTATCTCTTTAAAAGCTGATCTCCTTTCTCTCTTTTCTCTTTAGGCAACTTGTCTTCCATGTCTCATAACCATTTTCCCATGTTTTACCCATCTTGTTCTCCATGTGTTGCATTCTGGGTCATTTATTTAGATTAATGATTTTTTTCTCCTGCTCAACTTTCTCATTTGTCCAATATACCATCAAACCCGCACAGCAAATTTTAAACTCCAATTATTACACATTTCATGTTTAGATGTTCTAGTTGGCTCTTTAATTCCCTTCGTCATCTCTTATAGTATCTTATTCTTACATGCTTATCAGTTTTTTATTCCATTAACCATATAAAACACATATTCTATGTCTAAAAATTCTGGCAGCGGCATTGTTTGCAGATATAATCTTGTTGCCTACTTTTTCGCCGTAAGCTCATGATTTTAGTTTCCTGTGCCTGCTGTAACTAATGACCACAAGCTGAATGGCTTAAAGCAACCCAAATTTATTCTCTCACAGTTTGGAAGGCTGGAAGTCTGAAATATAGGTGTTGACAGGGCTATCTCCCTCGTAAGGCTGTAGGGAAGAGTGTCCACTCGCCTCTTTTTAGCTCTTGCTGGCTCCCTTGTTCCACGACATGACTGCCTCCCTCCCATCTCTGCCTTGTGCCCACACAGCTTCTTTTCTGTGTATTTCTCCTTTTTTTAAACGAGGACTCCAGTCATATTGCATTTAGGGGTCCCCTTACTCCAGGAGGATCTCATCTCGAGATCCTGAACTGTTGACATCTGCAAAGACATTGTTTCCAAATAACGTCCTCCTCTGAGGTTCCAGGTAGACATACATTTTTGGTGGGCACTGTTCGACTCAGGACACTCATATTTTGGGAATTTTGTCTGTCGAAAGTCTCTGGGAATGAAGTGGGATACTCTTGACAGTTTGTGTAATCTTGTTTCCGCCAGGCAACTGGAGGCAGTACAGGTCCCAAACTGCTTTAAACTGTATTGTAGACCTGAGGTTTTTCACGCAACCCAGGGAAGGCGATTTTCGGCTGCAATCCTGTGTGAAGGATTGCCTAAAGTTACAAGTTCAGAAGGGAGATATTTTTCTGCTTTTATCTGGCTATGCTTCAGTCGAGAGCTAGCTTAGTAACAAACAACCATAGAGCTCAGCAGGTTTGAATCCACACAAAATGCCCTTCTTTGGGTTATCCTTACTTTGAGAGAAAAGTTGATAGTGCCAATACCATGCAGAGGAAGGTTGTTTTCTGTGGAAGGTGGGAGAAGGAATGTGGCAAACCACCTTGGCTCATACCACTTTCACCTAGAATGGACACCTGTGGCTTCTGCTCATTTATCATTGGGCAAAGTGGTCACGTTCCACACTGAATTCCAAGAGGGAAAAGACATGCAATTGCACCTTGTGACTGGAAGGAGAACCAGATCTATTTAATGAGTAGCCTGAAAGATCTCACTAACAATTACTTTGTATAATCACCTTGGCTACACCGGGCTAGCGATCAGTTTATGCTGTGTAACAAATCACCCCAAAAGTTAGTAAGTCAAGACAACAGACATTTGTTATTTCTCACAGTTGTGTGAGTCACCTGGGGGTTCTATTTGGGCTGGCCCAAGTTCACCATTTCCTTGAGGGTATATAGCCTTGAGGGGCTTCAGATGGACGTAAGTTCATCTCATATTAGTCTTTGTGAGTCTGAGAATATGGAAGCTCAATTTGTCTGAGTTCTACACAGAAAATCTTTCTGACTTATTACCTTCACTTAGATTTTGGAAGCTGAATATTTTTATATTTTGTCCAGCATCATTATTAATTTTCATTAGGAAGGTTGGAAATAGAAGTCCTATAATTTCTTGTTTTCAAGTACTTGACCATCTAAATGGAATGAGGTTAATAAACTCATATCTTGACGGACCAAATGAACAAGATTCAGGGTCATACATTCCTAAGTGTTTACTTAAGTGGCATAAATTAGCATGCAAATGCACCTTAATGATAAGTGATCAGAATTTCAGGGATGGGTTGATATCAGTAAGAAAATGCCCTGCCACCGAGAGAATGCTCTCAGAGTATTACCACAGGGGGTTATTTTTATGATAATTGTGTAAAAAAAAAAAAGGTACTCAATGCATCATGCAAAATATTATTGTTCAGTCTAACTATAAAGCTAATGATTCTTTCAGCCGGGGAAATTGTTTAGAGCACAATTTTTCTTTTTTTTTTTTAAGATTTTATTTATTCCCCCCACCATTGTTTGGGGTTGCTGTCTGCTCTCTGTGTCCATTCACTGTCTGCTCTCTGTGTCTGCTTGTCTTCTCTTTAGGAGGAACAGGGAACTGAACCTGGGACCTCCCACGTGGGAGAGAGGTGCTCAATCGCTTGAGCCACCCCAGCTCCCTGCTTTGTTGTGTCTCTTTGTTGTGTCAACTTGTCCCGTCAGCTCATCGATTCTGCCCGTTGCGCCAGCTTGCCTTCTCCAGGAGGCACCGGGAACCGAACCCAGCACCTCCCGTGTGGTAGGCAGGAGCTCAATCGCTTGAGCCACATCTACTTCCCTAGAGCACAATTCTTGAGAGTGGATATTGTTTTGTGACCTGCACAGTGTCTTTTTGTTACAGCTCTTGCCAGGTTGAAGAACCTTAGTATGGAGTTCCACGTATGAACGTGGCTCTGTATCAGAGGGATTTTTTTGTCAGTGATCTGTAGGAGCCTCATGTCTGATACATCACAGGCTAAGTCATCTGTGTTAATGGGGAGGGGAAAGAGAACCGCATTTGGGGTATTCAATCAAAGAGCAAATCCCATAATTGTGATCTCCATGCAAAACGACCTTCTAATCGGAATAATTAAATCCTTTGAGGCCAGATTATCACAATGAGATTTGGCAGGCAGTTTAGCCACCAGGCACTAACTGACACTTCAATCCAGGGGCACAGGAAATGACTTTCTCACAGTGCTAAGTTCTAGAGAGAATGCCTTGCATTTTGTGTCAATGGGTTCCAAAGAAGAGTCCTCCTTTAGAAGGAAGATAACATATGGAATTGTGCTGTAGGAGTGCCTGTTTTCTCCATGTAGATGAAGGGAAAGGTGTCCCTAAATAATCAAGTGATGTAAAGAACCCACACAGAGCTCTGGTTTTGTGAACCGCTTCCATCCACTGCTGGATAAGGAAGACAAGAGAAAGAAGGTCTTCCTGTGTAATGGCAGTAGGTTAAATCACTTCACTGTGACATTAGGAAGACACACACAGTACTCTACGCCATTCGCCAATCTTCCCGAGCCTAATAGAGTTGAATTTCACGGTAGAAGAGGCTGGTGAAGTTCAGGGTTGGCTGTCGGCAAAGGCGGTCAGGTAAATTCCTTTATTCTAGTCCTCTAGGGATATTTCCTGCTCTACTGCCTTTGCTCCTTTCTGTGATTGTAAGAGATCCAATTCCTCTCTAGGCTATGGGAACCACGGGATCTGAGAATGTTATCTGTGCACTGGACTCAAAACTGCCTGGGCTTCCTGGTTAAAATCCATCATTCTCCTATCAGAGGTATCTACTGAAAGAGAATACTATTTGTCTCCATTTGTTAACCCATCCCGGTACATTATGATGGGACAAATATCTCTCAGCCTCTCTGCTTTGAGAGCATTGCAGAGTATGAGCAGAATCTCTTTTGACCCATTGGGTCTATTTATCACATGCTTCTATTTCAATACCCACCACATTTTGCTGTAAAATTTGTTCAGATGTCTGTTGCCCCTCTAGACTGTGAGAACTTCAAAGGACCATGCCCTGGAATATTCCTAGCACCTGACTCTCGCCTTCAACACTGCATATGTCAAATGAATCTTTGCCAGATGGGGGAAGCAGAGAGTCCACCCTTGAATTCCATGCTGTGAATTGTTCTCCTTCGGTCGATGCGCCTTTTGACAGCTCACTTTTGGGGTCCCAACTTGAGACTTTCAGGAGGAGGTATTCTGGTGTGCAGGCTACCCTGTTTCACCATCATGACAAGCACCGTGGGATTTTCCTCCCCCATTCAACTCCTTAAATAAGTAAAATAAATACTGGACTGAATCAGCATCCTGGTTTGAGGTGACATAAAGGCAGGGATAGAATATTGGAAAAAAGCATCAAAAGCATAATGGTTTTTCAGGACCAGCTTCCATGAGAAAGAAGTGACCAACTGAGAAAAAGTTGGATGACTTCTTGGGAGATGGATACCCCAAGTAGTAATGGGAATGCTTTGGGTCTGAAGCTAGAAAATTTTCTTCCAAGTACAGCTGAGGTGGACGTGGTTATGGAAGCTTTGTGCTCCTCTTCATGGTGTCTATTCACTGGGGGAAAAGACCTATATATATGTCAGCCAGCCCCTCCATCCTCACCACCACCTGGAATGGAGTGGGGCCATGGAATGAGGTATGGCCAATGGAGAATGAACAGAAATCACGTTTCAACGCATCTGGGCCAGATGGTAAGAAGTGGACATGTCTTCTCCATCATCTTCCTGTGGATTAAATATCAGTATCCAGAGCAAACCTGGAGGCCAGTGTTGCAGGTGAGGAAGAGACACAAAGTAAAAGGATGCCTGGTCCCCGAGCGAGAGATTGCAGGAGCTCGGTAGCCAGATGGAATCACCCCTTTTGGACTTAACACCGGCTATTGGTTAAGCCTCTGAGGTTTGGGTTTTATTAGTTAAATCAGCTTAGCCTTGCCCTAAGGAACAAGGCATGTTTTACATTCACTGGCTACTCTGTTTTTGTTCAGGTGAACGGAGATGAAATGATGATGTGCCGCAGACTCTTCCCATGCATTCTCCATCAAAACGCTCTTTCCTTGTGTCCTGAGAGAGAACTTCTCTGCAGGGCTGCTGCTGCCAGCTGCCGTGGCCATGGCTCAGTGTCCTTTTCTGATTAATGACGGTCCCCATTAAGCTAGAGTTCAGCTGTCTTCAACCTCCAGAGTTGCTTCATGAGACTCTCCGAGATCATTAATAAGGCAAGACCTTTGGGTCCCAGGACAAAGAGAGAAGATAATTTATTTTCCACAGCGTTTTGTTTCCTCAAGCTCCATGTTCCATTGCATTTTAAAGGGCACAT
>JAQZBX010105414.1:0-10853 GCA_029593785.1 Cabassous unicinctus
ATGGAGGCAAGAAAACTGGTATGACATAGTCAAAATACTAAAAGAAAAAACTTCCAGCCACGAATTCTCTACCCAGCAAAACTGGCATTCAAAAATGATGGAGAGTTTAAAATATTCACAGATAAACAGAAATTAAAAGAGTAAAACCTGCACTTCAAAAATACTAAAGGAAGTTCTACAAGTTGAAAGGAAAAAACAAGGGAGAGTGAGTTGGAGAAGAGTTTAAAAGCAACTAACAAGACAAAAAAACAAAAACAAAACAACATATGACATACATTAACCCAAAGAAAAATGGCTGAAGTAAGAAATCCATTACAAGTAATAACACTGAATGTTAATGGACTAAATTCACCTATCAAGAGACACAGACTGGTAGAATGGTTAAGGAAATATGATCCATCTATATGCTGTCTACAAGAAACCCACCTTCGAACCAGGGATTCAGGGAGGCTTAAAGTGAATCACTGCAAAACAATTTTACAAGCTAACAATAGCCAAAAAAAGGGCAGAAGCAGCTATTCCAATATCAGACAAAATAGACTTTAAGTGCAAAGCTTTCATAAGAGACAAAGATGGACACTATATATTAGTAAAAGGGGTAATCTCTTAAGAAGAGAGAACAATCATAAACATTTATGCACCTAATTGGGGTGCCTCAAAATACATGAAGCAAACCCTGGAAAAACTAAGTGGAGAAATAAATGCCTCTACAATTATAGCAGGGGATTTTAACACACCATTATCATCATTAGACAGAACATCTAGACAGAGAATCACTAAAGAAACAAAGGCTCTCAACAATACATTAGAGGACATGGACTTAATAGACATACACAGAACACTACACACAAATACAGGAGGATTTACACTCTTCTCGAGTACACATGGAACATACTCCAAGATAGACCACATGCTAGGCCACAGAACAACTCTCAATGAATTCAGAAAGATTGAGATTATACAAAGTAATTTCTCTGACCACAATGGAATGAAATTGGAAATCACTAAGGGCCAGAGAAACAGGTTAGGCACAAGGATATGGAAGTTAAACAACACACTTTTAGACAAACAGTGGGTCAAGGAAGAAATCTCAAAAGAAATCAGCAAGTACCTTGAAACTAATGAAAATGACAACACAACATATCAAAACCTATGGGATGCAGCAGCAGCAGTCCTGAGAGGAAAGTTCATAACCATAAATTCACATATTAAAAAAGAAGAAAGAGCTAAAATTGAAGACCTAACTGCACACTTGGAGGAATTGGAAAAATAACAATAAACTAAACCAAAAGGAAGTAGAAAGAAGGAAATAATGAAGATTTGAGCAGAACAAATGAAATAGAGAATAAGAAAGCTCTAGAAACAATAAAAAAAACCAAAAGCTGGTTCTTCGAGAAGATCAATAATATTTACAAACCCTTAGCAAGACTAACAAAGAAAAGGACAGAACAGATGGAAATACACAAAATAAGGAATGAGCAAGGGGATATCATTGCTGATCCCACAGAAATAGAGTATCATAAGATGATACTTTGAAAAATTATATGCCAACAAGAATGATAATTTAGAGGAAATAGACAAGTTTCTAGA
Source organism: Cabassous unicinctus (assembly GCA_029593785.1). NCBI lineage: Eukaryota > Metazoa > Chordata > Mammalia > Cingulata > Chlamyphoridae > Cabassous > Cabassous unicinctus. The sequence goes on from JAQZBX010105414.1 coordinate 1,591, forward strand.
AACTCACAAACAGCCTACATTGATGAAAGAAGAAATTGATGAACTCAACAGTCCACTTAGAAGTTAAGAGAAAGAATCAGTCTTCAAAAACCTCCCAACTAAGAAGAGCCCAGAACCAGATGGCTTCACAGCTGAATTCTACCAAACGTTCCAGAAAGAGCCAACACCAATTCTGCTTCAGCTCTTCCAAAAAATGGAAGAAGAAGGAATATTGCTTAACTCATTCTACGATGCTAACATTACCCTAATACCAAAACCAAAGATACCACAAGAATGGAAAATTACAGACTAATTTCTATAATGAACCTAGATGCTAAAATCCTCAACAAAATACTTCCTAATCACATTTAACAACATATCAAAATGATTATACACCCTGACCAAATGGGTTTCATCCCGGGTATGCAAGGATGGTTCAATATAAGAAAATCAATCAATGTAATATACCACATAAACAGATTGAAAGAAAAAAATCACATGATCATCTCTATAGACGCAGAAAAACCATTTGACAAAATACAGCACTCTTTCCTGATTAAAATACTACAAAAGATAGGAATAGAAGGAAACTTTCTGTATATGATAAAGGGAATATAAGAAAAAACCAAAGCCAACATCATTTTCAAAGTTGAAATCCTACAAGACTTTCCTCTGAGAATTTGAACAATACAAGGATGCCCTCTATCACCACTCATACTTAAAATTGTCTTCGAAGTACTTGCCCAAGCACTGAGGCAAGAAAAGAACATAAAAGGCATCCAGATTGGAAAGGAAGAAGTGAAAATTTCATTATTTGCAGATGACATGATCCTATAAATATAAAGCCCTGAGAAATGTACAACAAAGCTTTTACAACTTACAAAGGACTTCAGTAATGTTGCAGGCTACAAGATCCATGCTCAAAAATCTGTAACATTTCTGTACACCAATAATGAGCACTCTGAGGAGGAAATCAAGAAAAAAATATCATTTACAATAGTAAATTAAAGAATCAAATACATAGGAATAAATTTAACTAAAGATGTAAAGGATTTATATACAGAAAAGTACACAACACTGTTAAAGGAAATCAAAGAATACTTAAATAAATGGAAAAACACTCCCTGTTCATGGATAAGAAGACTAAACATCATCAACATGTCTATCCTACTCAAACTAATCTACAGATTTAATGCAATCCCCCAAAAAATCAACACTTTATTTTTTAAGGAACTGGGAAAACTAACCAGAAAATATATTTGGAGAGGTAAGAGGCCCTGAATTGCCAAAGACATATTGAAAAAGAAAAATGAAGTTGGATGTATCGCACTACCTGACTTTAAAACATACTACAAAGATACAGTGATCAAAACTGCATGGTATTGGCACAAGGATAGACCTACTGACCAATGGAACCAAATTGAGAGTTCTGATATAGATCCTTACATATACAGTCATCTGATATTCGACAAGGCCACCAAGGCCATTCAGTTGGGAGAGAATGACCTTTTTAACAAGTGGTGCTTGGAAAACTGGATATTCATATCCAAAAGAATGAGAGGAATACCATCTCACACCTTATGCAAAAATCAACTCCAGATGGATCAAAGGTCTAAATAAAGGAGCCAAAACCATAAAGACCTTGGAAGATAATGTAGGGAAGCATCTACAGGTCCTTGTAATAGGAAATGGTTTCCTGAACTTCACAGCCAAAGCATGAGCAGCAAGAGAAAAAATAGATGAATGGGATTTAATGAAAATTAAAAAGTTCTGCACCTCAAAGGATGTTATTAAGAAAATAAAAAGGCAGCCTAATGAATGGGAGAATATATTTGACAATCATATATATGATAGGAGCCTAATATACAGCATATATAAAGAAATCCTACACCTCAAAAATAAAAAGACAAACAACTCATTTAAAAAATGGGCAAGTGACCTGAGAAGACACTTTTCCAAGGAAGAAATACAAATGGCCATAAAGCACATGAAAAAATGCTCAACATCGCTAGCTATTAGGGAAATGCAAATCAAAACCACAATGAGCTACCATCTTACACACATAAGAATGGCAGCTATTAAAAAAACAGCATAATATAAGTATTGGAGAGGATGTGGAGGAATAGGAACCCTCATCCACTGCTGGTGGGATTGTGGAATGGTCCAGCCACTGTGGAGGACAGTTTGGTGATTCCCCAGAAAACAAAATAGATCTTCCATATGATCCAGCAATTCCACTACTGAGTATATACCCAGAAGAATTGAAAGCAAATACAGGAACAGATATATGCAAATCAATGTTAATAGCAGCATTGTTCACAAATGCCAAAAGTTGGAATCAGCCCCCATGCCCATGAACAGATGAATGGATAAGCAAAATGTGATACATACATACAATGGAATATTACTCAGCTGTAAGAAGGAATAAAGTGCTAACACATGGAATAACATGGATAAATCTTGAAGACCTTATGTTGAGTGAAGCCAGCCAGGCATTGAAGGATGAACAGTTTATGACCATATTGATTTGAATTGAGGAAAGCTAATAGTTTCTGAGAACCACTTACTGAAAGATAGGCTAATAAGGAAGAGAGAGAGACAAGGGTAGGTTTCGTGCCATCACCCATATGGACATAATCTATGGTAATTTGAAAGAGTATAGTTACATATTGAAGGATAGGACAGGTGTGTAGAGATTTTACTGGGTTTGGTGGTGCAGAGTTAACAGGTAGTTAGATTAGGAAGGACAGGTTTGAATATCCAGGGCATATAACTATGAATCTTGTCATCCCATGAGCCAAGACAGGGAAGAGTCACATGTCCCAGGGGGTGGGGAGGAAGGAACAGAAAAGATCAAATGGGGTATATAGTGGTCTGGGAAGTATTCTTCATTACCTTACAGCAATGGACACAGGACATGGTATTATATCATCAAAAATTATTAAACTGTACAGTATAAATTGTAAACTATACTGTAAACCATTGACAATTTTAGTTGCTATATTTTACTTTCTGTAAAACACTTATAACAATGCTAACATCCATTAAAAAAAAGGTTTTAATATGGGATGGGGAAGGGGGAGGGAGGTTGGGTATGTGGGAGTCTCTAGTATTCCATGTGTGACTTTGCTGTGACTTAAAATTTCTTTGAAAATTAAATAAAAATTTAGGAGACACTGGGGAATGAGAGGGGGAAGGTGTCACAGTACACTGGACATCCGTTAATACAGTGATAAAAGGAAAAAAGAATAATTTCTTTTAAAAAAGATTTTTTTTTGTTTTTTCCCCCATTTTTTCAAATGTCTCAATCCACTAATTATATTTTATTTGTAGTTCATGTTCTATTTTTTCTTCTCAGTTTCCTTGTAATTATCTCTTGCATTTAAGCTTATCGTTATTATACCTTTTTCCTACTAATTGTATTTTGATATTATATGGGCTTCATGTTCAAGGAAGGTTTATATCACACAAGGGTTACAAGGGCGGCTGCAGAGGATCATTGGTGGGGGTTGTCTGAGATGAGGGATTCATGGCAGTAAGTCCATCTGAATATACATGAAAGATATATAAAATTGTTCATATGATCAAGGGATGGGACATGGTCACAGTGGGTAGACAATTACTCAGTAAATGAGAGAATCTGAATTCCCAGCCTGGAGAGCTCTGCTACATTCCCCAAGGGTGCAGCAACAGTCCCCTGGGTGCAGAGGCAGTGTCTGGCAAAAGAGGATGGCCCACTGATGGGTTCTTGTTATTGAGGACTAGCCTTATGAGTATTTGCTCTTCTAATTGAAATTTAGCCCACTGTTATGGGGTGCCTGAGGGTTCCCACCTGAGATCCTCCTTGTTGCTCAAATGTGGCTTCTCTCTAAGCCAAACTCAGCATATGAATGCATTACCTTCCCCCCCAATGTGGGACATGACTCCCGGGGATGAGCCTCCCTGGCAATGAGGGATTAATACCAAGTGCCAACTGGGAACACGATAGGAAAAAGAATGTGAATAAAAGGGGGAAAAGGTAAAGAGAGATGATTTCACGTGGCTAAGAGACTTCAAAGAGAGTCGGGAGGTCATCCCAGAAGTAATGCTTAGGCACACCTCAGTAGGATCTCATAGAACACCAAAGTGGATATCACCCCAAACAGAGGGACCACTGATGGCTCTGGAGACACCCAGGTCCTATATAAGTGGGGATAGCCCCAGAGATTGATGTCTAATTAATGGACTCTTCATTGGAATCTGTGCTCCTGAGAGTGACAGAGTTGGACTCAAATAAGTCCTCCCTGCACATTGTCCATCAGGCCCTTCTATTCAAACCTATTTGTGATGCTGGAGTTGTAAGGTGTACTTCCAGAGACTGAAGCCTCTGGCCTACCTTTGTGCCAGCTGTGCCTAGAATCTCCGTGGAACTGCAACTCCTACCCTAGAGCTCAATTGACTCATCCAAGTAACCTGGCAAGGAGAAGACGATGGGCAACGGCCATCCCAGGGAATGAAGAGATCCTGCAGCTGCAGGCTGGATAATCCCATCCACTGTTTCCATGGGATATAATCCCTCTCTCACTTGGAGGTGGAGTGGACTTCACCATCCCAGTCCCCTCAGGATTGGGGGAGAATCTGTGGACAAGATTAGTCATGGTGGTGTTCTGTTGTAGACATATTGTGAGTAAAGCAATGGAAGATATTGTAACCATGAGGTGGAGCCACTGGGCACTGGATGTTTTGGGGGCATCAAGGGGGAGCAGGGGCTCTTTTGGGACTTGGGGTTGTCCTGAGTGGTGTTGTGGCGACGGATGTAGGCCTTTTTACATCAGCATATACCATGCAGAACTGTGTGGGTGAGAGTGGTCTATGATGTGAACTGTGTTCTATGCTTGGTGGCAAGACCCCAGGATGTGTATATCCATTACGGGTTTTGTGCCACACTGATGAGAGATGGTGGTGTGGAATGTTGTTGGAGGTGTGGGAGGTGGGGAACATGGGAATCCCTGTAATTTCTGAGTAATATTTAGGTAATCTAAGCACTTTAAAATCTATCTATCTATCTATATATAAAATAACATTTATGTAAACAAATACACATATATCCATATGTATTTATATATCATCTTACAAATATTGGTGTGTATTGTGAAAATTTTGATTTTTACCCACAATAAAAAATAATAAAAATAGTAGTTGGAGAGTTAAACATGTCACTCAAAAAAAGAGAGTAAACCAACATCAAACTCATTGGGGGAAAGTAGTAAAGAAATGGGAAGCCATGAAAAACAGGCAGCATCCACACCAAGCCTTAAATGTAGAAAATGGAAGACAATGGACAATGTGTGCCAAGTATCTGCTATGGACCATGCTTAGTGGTCATAGTCTGATGATATTATCTTATAATCTGTAACAGAGCTTCCATGATGTTGTCGTGTGTTGACGAAAGGCTGTTGTATGTGGAATCTTACAATATTCATGATATTTTTTCTTTCTAAGTTCACCTTTTGTAATAAAAATATACTTAAAAATAATAATAACATGGATTGGAGAAAATTACATTAAATGTATGATATGGACTCGGAAAAAAGATTTTGATGATATTTTCTTGGCACATATTGGATGTCTTTCAAATAGAAAATCCATTTTTAAAATACTTAACAACTTAGAAATTTTGAAAATGACTCTTAAAATATCTAATATTGTATTATTATTATTTTTTTCCTAAGAATGAGTGCATTAGTCAAAACATAATAACCATTATTAGAAAATGTAAGGCATTGGTTAGAATCTTTGAAAAGTACACTCTCTAAACATGAAAGGCCCCAATGATTTCATTTCCTGGTGAATACAATTGTTTCAAAAATTTCTGCACAATTTTTTATATTAATTAAATAATAGTAACTACAGTAACAGACAATAATGATAAGCTAGTTCCAAATGCTTTTCTGTTTTTCATCTTAAATAAACCCACTTTTGATTCAGTAATTTTGAGGAGATCATTGTGAATTATACCATGAATCTCTCATCTATTGAAAACCAGCTCTAGATTTTCTGTCACAGAAAGCACTTCTGATTAGTCTCAAAATGCTTTGAGTTTTTCTCATATATATAGGAGTTCTGAGGTGGTTACCCATATGGAAATTGCTGCTGTTCTTTCACATTCTACTAGTTTCAAAGTACTTGAAATAAAATGAAAGTAAGAAGGAAGGCTGACAGCAAACACAAAATTCCTCATCACAACATGATGCCCAGTCCACAACCTGAAACTCTTTCCCAATGGCATGCAGATGCCCCTGCCCACCATCAAGTGAGGAAAAAAGCACCTATAGGCTGAACAAGGACACAGAGCCCAATTTGACTCTTCCCAGATATCAGACAGAGGAGTGACTCAAAGGCCTGAAGCATGCATGGTCCCTTCCAAAGCACTGAACACAGAAATAGGCAAATCCAAACCTTTCATGTATGACTACCAACACCCTCTATTTGTAAATATAGTTTTTACTTAAATGTACAATTCTTACCTGTGCATATAGCAACATTATATATATTAAGGAGTTCAATTAAAGCCAATGATTACTGACAGAAAGCAGGCCACCTTGGTGTATATGGAACAGACATCTCTAGTCTCAAGACACTAAGATAAGATCTGGTAGGAGCCTGGTGGAGAAGCATTCTATGTTCAAGGAGTGTATCTAGTATATGTCAGATAATGATTAACAAGGTCTGTTACATGCAGGAATATAAGGAGAACTGAACCATTAACCCTAAAGACTTGCTGACTTTATTAACATGTAGCCCATCATGTATCTATTGCCTTTGCACATGCACGCACATATTTTCTTTGTTGTAAAGCTAAATAAAAGCCATGATGCTTTATGCAGTGTTGCTCTCCTCCCTTTGGATAGAGGGTCCCCTGACCCCATTTCTTTCTTTCTCATCTTTTCTCATCCACGGCACCATTTTCACAGACCTACTTTTAGAACATCAACATTTGGCACCCAAACAGGCACCTGAAATGCAATTTTTCTTTCAGTCAGTGCACAGTGGACTAAGGAACTCCTGATGAGCAGTTTAAAAAAAAAAGAAGGTAAGTTACATCCTTGGGATCATCAGGGAAATAGGGAATTAGTGGTGGAACTTTGAAGAGTACTCTAGAGTGTTAAACACTTTATTTAAAAGCACCAGTGTACCTACTAAATCCTCGGCTTTTGAGGAAATTTTTTCTCTCATATAGAAACATTGTTATTGGTTTCAGCCACAAGGGTGGGATATTTTAAATCTGAAACAATAGAAGATATTTATGAAAGTTTTAAAAAGGGCTTATCAAAAGGGAAAGATAATTCCCATACATGTATGGTCTTTGTGTAGTCTTATTTCTGTTGCTCTTGAACCATTACAATCAAATGAAAATGAAGATATTAAACAGGATACTGCTATCACTGGATGAAAGCAGAATGAACTGATGTTGATTTTAATGAAAATATATATGAAAATATTCATGAACAGCCAAAAACAGATAAACTTATGTCTAATAAAAGGAAAGAAAAGAAAATGGGAGTTTATGGAAATTTTCCAGTGGTTGTCATGCCATCTGCTCCAAAAGATTGCCGAGCCAAAACTAGTGTGAGAGGTCCATCTGGCAGCAGTAATAGATCAATACCAACTCATGTGTGTCCGACATAACAGAAAGGGTTACACGGGGCCAACAAATACCATTCTAGATATCATAAGAATGGCAGACTCATTAATAATAATTCAGCAAACTTATGGGGAAGAGACTTATTATACCAATGGGGCATAAGGAATATTTAAGTATAAATATTCCTCACATTTCTGATACAGCTAAACATCTTATTACTCTGGCTCTTAAGCCTCTTCAAACAGAATCTAGTAAGCCTTCTGAAAATGCAGAGATGGAGGATTCTGTCCCTGATCAGCTTGAGGCCAATTTATAATTGTATGACAATGAATGTTCTGATACTGACCATCCAGAGCCACAACAGAGGCTTGTGTTGCCATGACAACCACAAAGGGATCCCTATGGCACTTTTCAACCTATTAATAACCCTTCAGCTCCAGATGTTGACATTAACCCTTCAGTTCCAGCTGCAGACATTGATATGTCTAAAGAGACTTCCCTTAACCTGCCATTTGCCCCAGCATTTAACCCTCAGTCAAGTTCCCTAAACGTCTTTTTTAAGCCATCTTTAGATCCTCCAAAAGTATGTGAAAATTCCTCTACCACAGACAGCATTCATGAAAAGCATATCACAAGCAAGTAAAGCAGGTGATCCTGAAGCTTTACAGCTTCTTTGAGGCCCCAGAACCTGTTTTAACTGTGGAAAGGCTGGTCATAATCAAAAGGATTATAAAAAGCAGCTCTCTCCAACAGCACCACCTGTTTGAAATTCACAATGAATTAATGTAAATTCCACCCGCACAGCTTTCAGATCCTCAGCAAACTTATGCACTGCCAGCTGGGAAGTGCTGACCTGGATTTGCCACTATCAAAAAATTAATACTTAAGAAACAAAACAAAGCCTGTCTAGCCAATTCAGGAACAAAAGGGACTATTCCAAAAAAATTTAGTAAGATTAATATTAGAAGGATCTAGCATTAGTTGCAGGGGCATCACTACTCTGCCACAGAGTTAACTAAAATAAGGAAAACATTCCTGCAGCAACTTTGTAAACTTCCTACTGCTTTCATAATGATAAGGTTGTGGGATGATAGAGGCTAATATAATTAAACCACTGAGTCTATACTCAACAATATGTTAAGGACTGGCATAAAAATGCAAGTGAAATGTTGCATAGCCAGTCCCACATTGATATGGAACTAAATAATCATATGAATGATCTTGAAACAACTATTATACATTTGGGTAATCAAATCTATAATTTAAACTTAAGAGCTCTTAAATGTGATTGGAATGAAAGTTCTTTTTGTATTACTCCTTTGCCTTATAATAAGAGTGAGCATGATTGGCAAGAGGTAAAAAATCATTTGATTGGATATAAGCATAATATTTGTTTAGATATTTTAGAATTGCAAAAGAAAGCATGTCCTGGTTATTCTAACCTGACCTTCCTAATCTATGCACCTGTTAATCTTGCACCACTAGTAAAATCTCTACCCACCTGTCCTATCCAATATGTAACTATACTCTTTCAATTTACCCTAGATAATGTCCATATGGGTGATGGCTCACAGCCTACCCTTCTCTCTTTCTTCCTGGTTAGCCTATCTTTCACTCAGTGGTTCTCAGAAACTCTTATCTTACCTCAATTCAAATCAAT
>JAQZBX010105415.1:0-10858 GCA_029593785.1 Cabassous unicinctus
TGCTGCTATCACTCTGGAAGAGGAATTGGGATTCATCAATTCTTGGCTCAACTGTTTAACACTGACATTGATTTGATGTGTGACTTATAAGAAGATTATTTTAATTAGTGCCATCACCTCTCTTTTTCACAGGACATTACCATTTATGAGGATGTTAATGAATTAGAGTTTATAATGTGCTTGGAAAAATCTGAATGAAGATTCTAACTGAAGTGGAAAGTGCCATCAATTCTATTCTACAGGAGATAACCCAGGACAAAATTGGGAAAGGAAGGCCAAAGGGCAGACACCCAGAAATATGGGACAGATGTAAGAGATTCCCTCTGGAGAGATTTCACCCGTACGAATTTGTCTGCAAGATGAAAGACGTACATAATGAATTAAAGGGCTTGTGTTTACTGTTACCATTTTCCTATTTCTCTGCTTTCTTGATGATGATCAACTGCAGAGAAGAAATTCCAGTGGAGGAAAAGTATGCAACATATAGTCTAAGCTCATAGATACTCTCCTGGATTCAAGGATAATACAAATTATTTTTATCATGTATATATTAAGATTGTGATAAAATTTATATACAGTGAAATATATGAATTTATGTATACAATTTGATGAGTTTTAACTATGAACACTTCAGTTAGGATGTAGAATATTTTTCATCACCCCAGAAAGCTCCCTCATGCCCCTTCCAGTCAACTGCCAACCACCACAGGTAACCAGTGCTCTGATTTCTAACAGATTGGTTTTGTCTGTTCTTGAACTATATATAAATGGAATTATAGAGTGTGTACTGCTTTGTTCCTTTTTAACCTATACTACATACTGTTTGTGAGATGCATACATGTTGTTGCCAAGTTTATTCTTTTTTATTGCTTATTAGTATTCCATCATATAAATAATCATATTTTGGTTTTCTACTCTCTTGTTTATGGGCTTGTGTCCTGTTTCCAGTTTGAGGCTACTATAAAGCTACAATGAACATTGAAAAATAAGTCTTGTTATGGATATATGTTTTCATTTCTAGGTAGTAAATACTTAAAGTAAACTTCCTGGGTCTTAGGTGAGCTTTATACTTAGCTATATTAGAAATGGCCAATTTTTTTTCCAAAATGGTTGTATCATTTTATACACCCATCAACAATGTAGGAGAATTCTAGATGTTGTACTGGTCACCAACATTGAGTGTTGACAGTCTTCTTAATTTTAGCCATTCTAGTAGGTATGAAATGATATCTCACTGTGGATTTAGTTTGCATTTCTTTCTTCTTTTATCAAGTGTCTATATCCAAGTTGCTTACCTATTTTTTATTGAATGCTTGTCTTATTATTGATTTGTAGAGGACCTTTATAAATTCTGGTTACAGATCCTTTGTTAGATGTATGTCTTGAAAATATTTTCTCCCTGTCTGAGACTCACTATTTTATTTTCTTAAAGATATCTTTTGATGAGCAGGGAATTTTAATTTTCATCAAGTCCAATTTACTGATATTTTCTTCTATGTTTAGTGCTTTTGTATTCACTCAAAGAAATCATTGCCTGCCACAAGGTCACAAAGATATTCTCCTATATTTTCTTCTAGAAGCTTTATAGTTTTAGTTTTTGCATTTAGGTTTATGATCCATCCCAAATTAATTTTTGTCAAGGTTATGACTCAAAATTATTTAACTCCTGCCAGGACTGAACTGCTACAAAGTGGTCTAGGAAAACAGCTTCTTAAATATTGTACCAGAACTAAAAATAGGTTGTTGTTGGGGTGGGGTGGGGTGGAGTGGGGGAAACTTGAGAGAAGATTGTTTTTCCTTCCTACCCTCTAACTACAACTAGATGAATTAAAATTCATATCATGACAGTAGGAACACTTATGTGCTGGGACTCTTTTGTCTTGTGCCAAATGTCTTATGTCACAGGGACTCAGTGTTTCACATGTAGTAACTCATTTAATTCTTAAAACAACATATGAGAAACCTGAGGCCTAGAGAGATCAAAGTAACATCAATGGTCACACAGAAAAGAAGTATCTGAGATAAGGAATTCAAACCCAGACAGGCTGACCTGAGAACATGCAGAAGTAATCACTCACACATATTCCCTAATTCTGTCAAATTTAGTGTAAGCAACCTAGAAATAGTTCAAGGTAGAATAGAATGAAAATTTATTAAGTGACTATTGTGTCTGATATTATATTTGGCTTTTCTAACTTATTTCATATAATCTTCAAAAATATCTTCTTAAATAAATGGTATCAAGTTTTTAACAGCGGAGGAAATTTAGGCCCAAAGGGTTAAATAGCTAGATCCAGGCCACACAGTCAACAATGGTTCTGAGGGTTGAACCCCAGGTTTGTGCGATTCAAACTACAAGCTTTTTTTTTCACTGCAAGACCACACCCTGTGTCCCCTTAGATTCAAGTCACATGTAATTGGAAAAAGCATGAGGAAGGTGTAACTGGCTGAATTATGGCCATGCAATGATATCAGGTCCTATTTTCTAGAAGCTTATAAATGTTACCTTATAAAGTAAAAGGTTTTTTCCAGATGTAATTAAGGATGAGGTGATTATTCAGGATTATGTGGGTGAGTACTAAATCCAAACCAAAGTGTTCACTGAGAGGAAGAGAAAGCTCTAAAGCCTTTTAGGATCTCGCTACTCAAAATGGGGTAGAAAAACCAGCAGCAGCAGCATCTGGGGATTTGTGTAAAATGCAAATTCTCAGTCCCACTCCAAACCAACTGAATGAGAAGTTGGCCCTGGTAATCCCAGGCACTGTCAAGCTTGAGAAGCCCCAGCCAAGGATAGCTACACTGAGAGGCAAAAATACGTATCTGGGGACTGGGAAGGGGCACTCTTATTCTCCTAATTTTCCTATAGGAGCATTACCCCAGGTGGGAAGACTTAAGCACCTCTCTTAATTGTCTGAGTAGCAATAAGCTGAGTGACTGCTCCCATTGCACATAGATCACTGAAAAACCTGCACTTGTGGATGTGCGAGTTGGCCAGGTCTTCTTACTTGTAAGATTACTTGGAGCTGTCAGACCATGTCATGGAGAGGGTGTCTGTGGGGTCCATTTGCTCTGGATGGTTTAGGGGAAGGCCCTGCCTCAGGGGCTCTGAGTCATCTGCATTCATCTCAAGGCGGCCCTGCTAGCCATCACTGTAGGGCATGATTCATGGAACTTGTGGGGATGCAGGCTTATTCTTTACGGTCCCATCAAGCTGTCATACCTCTGGCAACCAGGAAGGTGCAGTGCCTGGGATTAGGATTGGCTTTCTCTGTTTATGGGAAGTTCTTGGCCATAAATTTGGAATGGAAGGGCAGAGTGATTGCTGGTTGTTGAGGAACTGGGTGGGGAGGAGGAGGAGGTGAAGGAGGAGGGGTGTGGGCAACACCATGAAAAGCTAACGCTGAGATGGTGCTTCCTCAAGGTCACTTTGCTTCTGCAGAAAAAAAAAAAAAAAAATGGATTTCCTTATCTCCTATATTTCTGTGCCATTACAGACATAGATTTGATGACATTCTGGCCAAAAGAAATTTGATTTTGTTTTTTGTTTTCATTTTAAAGATGCCATGATGTTTATGGAGACCATCTAGCTCTGTGATGATGCCTAACCAATGATGCATAAAATCAAAAGCCACTATAGGAATTTTCTCATTGGTGCATGGGTTGCAAATCAAGGAAATGACTTGCACTCCATCTGATGGGGCCTCCAGAAGGGAAGAACTGGAGAGAAAAGCTGGGAACCTAATAGCAGAAGCAGATAAAACTGGGGCTAACTAGAATGTCTTGTTTCATTTTGTTTTGTTTGTTTGTTGTTTTCCCAAAGACACTGTGTAGAATCAGAGTACATAACAAAAAAGCAAAAACAAACAAACAATAAAACATGGAAAAGGAAATCAGGACATGTGGGGGGAGGGGCTTGCACTTGTGATTCTACTTTCTGAGATAAAAAATGTGGAAAGTATTTCGTAAAGAAAAAATAAACATTGGATTCATAATAATGAGCCAACTAAGTTTTCCAAAATATTATCACCAATAATACTAATTTATAAAACATTTATTGAGCATTCAGTATGTGCAAAGCATAGTGCTATGTGCTTTCACTACTTTATTTGATTTAATCCTCATCACAACAGGATGAAAAAGGTACCATTATTATTCCTCCCATCCTACAGATAAGTAAAGGGCGGGGGGGGTCTTAGAAATGTAAGAAATTTGGCTCGAGTTATGTAGCTAATGAGTGGCAAATCTTTAATTCAAACTTTGGAGACTTTGGTTCAAAATATGTGTATATAACTACTGCCTTCATTAGCTTCTTGTTTCACATTTGGAAGTAATCAGCCACTAAAAGCTTAAAATGCCAATTATTTTCTCAAAAAGAATGAGAGATTTATGCTGGAAGTCTGTCTCAAAAGTTCTCATCTAACTGACCATAATTAGAAGGAAGGATTGAAAAAATCGGTGGTCTTATTTCAAAGGACATGAAACGTGAAGCCGAGCTCCTTCGCCTGGGGCACTTTTACGTCTCCATCTCCAGACATTTGGTTACGTCTGGAGACACTTTGGGTTGTCACAAGTGGGAGAGAGGGTGTAGATGCCACCAGCGTCTGGTTGGTGGAGGCCAGGGGTGCTGCTAAACATTCTCCAATACACAGGACAGCACCCATAACAAAGAATTGTTCACCCCAAATGTCAACAGCGCTGAGACTGAGAGATGATGTGAAGAGGCTACACCGTATTCAGGAAAGAATCTCCCCTGGTAGGTTTACATGTCTGTCACTGAAACTCAATGTCTCTTGCAACCACACTTCGTGGTATCAGAGACAAGGCTTTTTGAATGACGTGTTGTTGAGCCAGAATACAGCAGCTTAAGTGGCCAGGCCACACTCACAACGAACCACAGGGCACCGCTGCCTCCTGCAGGAGAACAGCGAGCCGTGGCCCGCCTGCCACCAGCACACCAGCACACCAGCACGGCAGGGGCAGTCCCACACTGCAGCCCCCAACCTGCTGAGAGCCAGACCAACTTCATGAAGCCTGTTGCCATGTTTCCACGACCTAGAAATAAAGGATTTGAGAAAACAGAGTATGTCTGTAATTTCATATCCTCCGGTTACTTTGCTGGCAGGAATCTTTTCCACACCAAATAGGAAGAAGGGTCACAGTGCAAATTGGCTTCACCCAAGCAAATAGTCACCTACTAAAATCCGTGATCCCAATCCCATATCAATGCCCACCCTTCCCAATTTCCAGGCTCATGCCACAGGCTCGCTTTGCTCTCAAATCTACTAGCCACCCCCAATAGCTAAAATGGGTTGGTTGGTTTGTTGTAATTTCCAACCATTTCATTTTCTTTAATTCCTATGTCATTGTCTGACAGCTTGAATAAACACAGGATTATTTTTTTTAAAAAAAGAATTCTTGATTAACTTTCCTTTGAATAGGAGGGAAAAAATGAAGAGGCATTCGTTTGTGCTGCACTTTCTGCAGCTTTATTGGGCTGCTCACTGAGCAGAAAGAAAGCGATTTCTGACTTTGGCCAGATATTCTACCACAGAGATAATTAAGCAAAAGCTCACACACACACACACACACACACACACACCATAAACCCTCTCTGCATTTTGCATCCTTTCCCCCGTGCTAGTTGCTCCCTTTCCAAGGCAGCAGGACAGACCATATCAATTTAGGAGAAGATGTAATAACCCAGATGGCAGAACTTCGTTGTTAGATTGAGCAATTTAAGCCACTGCTAGCACAAGGGCACACTTACCCTATCTTTTTTATTCTAGCTTTCAAAACAACATTGAGCGTGAAAAAGAAAGGAAAGAGTATTTTCACCAAAGATCACCCTAAATTTCAAAATTAGTCCCATAATACATAATCCTACTTATTATATATAAATACTTAACTTCTATTTTTATAAAAGAAAAAGACATTAGCCAGAGCTGTCTACTAGTGGCTATATGGATGAGTTTTGGAGTCAGAGAGAATGAAATTTATGTTTGACTCTGCCATTTATAAGCTGTGTGACCCTGGGAAGATTACAGAGCTAGACTTAGCCTCAGTTTTCTCATTTCTAAAATGGGATCATAGGGGCACATGTTTGAAGTAGCCATCTAGTGTTTTTGTGGGTGGACACACTCTGGAACGTGTCTTTTACCTTGAAGGGTGAGCCTGGAATCCGGCTCAAGCTCACCTCATTTACAGCTTCCTGGAGAAACAGCCATCAGCCAAGACTATCTGCCTTGCAATATCCCAGGTATTCTTACAAAAAAATGGTAGGGATCCAATAGAATATTCAGGGAGCTGTCTGCATGTAAAGAAGATTGACAGGCTCCCAACTATCGTTTTCCCTTCAAAGCAGCAGCCACCCCGTGAAGAGGAAAGAACGTTTTTGTTAAATAAATGGGAAGATTCCCTTTGCAACTATTTCCCCATTTGATTTCCTCTTGCTATGCTAATTTGTTCCTCCCTCTATTTTTCTCCTGCTTTCTCCCTTTCCCTTTTGTTGCCCCCTCCAGAATATCGTTAGCATTTTCCTCATTGCACACTCGTCTTCCAAACTTCCCTCCCCTCCCATTCTTCTCTTCAAGTATGCACTTACTAAGTGGCACCACAATTCACAATGACACACCTTAGGTCGTTAGGAGCTCTGGCTAGCCCCAGAATCATTTAATTTATAAATATATATATATATATATATATATCTTCATCGTAGAATTATTACTTGCAGTAGCACCTTTGTATTGTGAAAATGATTAAGGGCTTGCACTCCTTTCCATATTAATTCTATTATAATATTTCATATGGCACCTTTCTCCTTAAGCTTAATGTTCTAGAGAGAAATCGTTTCAACTTTCCTTACTGAAACCCTCAAAAAGAGGTTAAGTTCACATTCATGTATTTTTATAATAACGTTAATTTTAAGGATAGAAAAACTGAGACCCTGATGAATTTTTTTCAAGTTCCCCAGAACCCACGGTTATACTAAGACTAAAGTTTACCTCCTCTGATGCCTGATCCAACACTTCATAAATAATCATAATTCACACATAGTATAGTAGTCCCCTTTCCTACAAATGTGATTATCCATTCCAATTATGGCATCGCAATGGATCTGCTCATTGATGAACCCTTTTCCTAATTTGAAGATTATGTAAACTCAGCTATGAGAACCATGGATGAAAGTTTCTGCTAAAAACCTGGAACTCTGACATATATTCATTAGAAAATAATAAAAAACCCAGAACCATGCATAATTATCCTCACAGTACAAGCAAGGAAACTGAGGCTTAGAGGAGGGTAGTGTGCCCGAAATTTAGGAGGCTCTCAAAAAATGTTTATTAAACACATGATCCAATGTCACCAGTTATTAATTGTAAAAGTCAGGATTTGAACCCAGGTCTTCTTACTTTTACACCACTGTTTACCCTACACCTGACTGCCTCGGTGTGCTTCTTCATGCTGATCCTAACACAACTCCATCTTCACACAAAGCAAAAATCCTCACTCCATCATGTTATTAAGTTTTATGTCTTCTAAATTTTACAGGGAGAGAATAAACTGTTTGTTCTCTGTCTTTTCATTACATATTTTTATGCCTTGAGGTCTCTGCTTGTTGACTTTGAGGGGTGGAGAAAGAAAAAAATATCCTCAACAGCTTTTCCCAGATAAATACTCTATAAATTACAAATACTATTTCCTCTACTCAGTGGAGATTCAGTATAGCAGATATGAGAACAGGCTTGGATTTTTACATGGTGCTATTTACTGACATTAATAATTATATAGATTTACAAATATCCATACACACCCCCTTCTTAGAAAGGCTTAATTAACTTGTCCAGGATTTGGAATCCTGACGGTCTATGAAGTCAGCAGAACCATTAAACCCAATCATATTTTCAGTCTACCCTGATATTTCACGAGAGCTATTCAAATCAATTTACCCAACAGAGACATTTGTCCCTGGCCTGTCACCACAGCCTGAACCAAGCGTCCTACACTTCTTTATCTTTTGGCAGGGCCATCATAAGCGAGCGACAGAGAGGGTGATGTATGAGAACTCGAATAAGTCATAAATCCCGCAGCCCTTCATCTCCCACCAGGAGGACTGAATTTACGCCCCCTGGCCTTGGCAACGGCTCTCAGCACGGCTCTGAGAAAGTCAACTTAAAATGACACACTCTTTTAGGAGTGAATCCCCTTTCAGTGTGGCACCTGGGAGAAGGGAAGGGCGGGGGGAGATGCCAGGACACTTAATCTCTGCCATGGATAGAGGTCACTAACCTCTTTAACCTTTAGAATTAAAACATCCTTGTAGGACAACCCCCATCCCTGCTTTACTCCTGATTCTAAAGCTACCAAATCATCCGTCTTGTTTTGCCTTCTAATTTGTGTGAGTGGAATAGAATTAAGGAGGTAGGAAGTGGAAGTCTGATAATACTTGGTTATCATATGTCACCATAACAAAGGTTTGCTTAAGGAACTCAGGGGAAATGGCATCGTAAGCAATCTGCAAACAATGGAGATAGGGCTTGTGGATAGAGCTTTCTGCCTGTGTGCGTGCAAGCATGTGTGCACATGCATGCATGCTTTCATTGCAGTTTTGGGTGAAAGCAAGGCATTCAGAGTGGGAGATTTGTCAAGCCAAGAGGCCAACTCTTTAGGTGAAGCTTCCCTGGATACCTTCTGGGGATCTCCTGGGCACAGGGTTTTACGTAAGAGCTAAGTTTGTTTCCTGGATGGGGAAGTGGTTGTAAGCAAATGGCACTGAGAATATGCCATTCCCTCCTTCTTTCTTCATCTCAAAAAAAAAAAAAGTTATTTTTAACCCAACCCAATATAAGCAAATGTGAAATCCCCTAAGAGGATATTAGCAATTTGGAATAAATGAAAGTTACTAGAATTTAGAAAAAGGGACTGAACCAGTGGCCAGCAATTGTTTGAGACACTTTTAAATGTTTTTATTTCTCTGAAAGAGGTGGCAATTTTGTCATTCATAAAGTGTATTAAAATTAACCCAAATAACTCCACCTGGTTCCCTCTTCCCTTCCATTCATTTTGATAGTCAACAATACCATAAAACAGTCATCTTGCCTCTCCCATACAACCCATTATCCATCCTTCTGAGTACACATCTTTAGTAATGCAATTTACTTCAATGTCACCAAGAGAGCCAAGTCCCCTCGGGACTGCCATTATCATAAACCACAATCTGCTGCCAATTTATACGTCCTTAGCTGCTCCTTGTTGTAACTTCTTTAAAAACAAAACACAACAAAACCAAAAACAACAAAATGATGACAAAGCAGTTTACAGCCTGGGTTCCATTTAATCCTGCAATGTTTACATCTTTGTTTTTGTTTTCTTTTTTTCATTGTACTTACCTATACCACACCCAGCATATAGGACTAGGGATAAATGGAGAACACATCTCACCTCAGCTCCTCCCCCTCCTCTACATATCTCCGTCACCACTGTGAAGTATTTGGCATACTCTAATTTTATTTTCAGAGTTGTTTTTCTTGTGTTCAGAAAATACATCAGGACAAGATAATAGTAAATTCAAACCAATCAATAAGTCATAGTGCTACTTTAAACAAGGGAAACCCTTTGGGGTTTTGGAATTTTGTTATATGGAACTGGAGGTGGGAGAGGTATTTTTCTGAATATTATATAAAAGACCCACTGATTTCTGAATTCAGCAATTATATAATCAGCTTTCTCTTCCATGTCCTAAAGCATCTAATGTGTGATGTAAAATGCAACTGTCCTTCACCATGGGAAGACTGTCTACATAAAAAATTTGCAATCCTTTTCATATTTGGGAAGAAAGAAATGATAATACCAAGATGAATGGCATCATAGGTGATTAAGTTTTACCCCTGGAAATATTTCAATTCAGGATTTAAATTCAGGCTACTAATGTTATTAGCCCAATATTAAAATTCATTTAGCATATATATCCATATATAAATATATATGTGCCTAATTTATATTTCTTTATAAAGAAGCTGAGGAATGATTAGCTCCATCAATTACACCACCCTCCAAACATCTAGAAGAAACATTTTATTTTGAATTAAAAATGGTAATACTTGGCTCTATAAGTAGAGAGGTAAAAAGGTACAGAAGATCTCCAAGATTAATTTGGGTTAATGGTCCCTGGGCTGGTGGTTTCATTTCGTGTTTCTCTGTTCCCTGTGTAGAAATGGAAATCATATAATTTAGATTGACTTAGATTTGGGATTTAGGACCCGAGACCATGTATGTCTCTTGATGAACAGAGAGAAAGGCATGTGATAGAGTTAATGACCTAAATGCTTTAAGTGCCTGAGATTAAGATGCTCTATAAGCATAAACTATATTTTACTAATAGATCTATGATTTCTATGAATATGTACTTGTAGGTGATGGACAGAAATAGGACCTGTTCTTTTCACATGAATGGCTATCAAAGGAGAATATCAGATCCATTTTCATGAAAAGGCCAAATATGGCATGTTTTATAGAATGGAAGGAATATATTAAGAACCTCGTGAAAATGGAAAAATGAGACAAGCCTGGACAGTGAGGCCTATTAAAAGGACAGTCTTCACTTAAAATAATTTATATCAATATCTTGTTCTTAACCACTGTATGTGAATGAAATTTTGATTTTGCCTATTTTCTGTCAAATTTATTGTGTCTGCTGACCTTTTTAAATTTACCTTTGATGGAGTGAACCAAACAAATATGGTTGCATTAAAAAAAAGTTTAGGGGGAGCAGATGTGGCTCAAGCAGTTGAGTGCCCACCTCCCACACGGGAGGTCCCAGGTTCAGTTCCCAGTGCCTCCTAAAGAAAACAAACAAATAATG
>JAQZBX010105416.1:0-10857 GCA_029593785.1 Cabassous unicinctus
AACATTGCACCCCAAAATAGCAGGATATACTTTCTTCTCAAGTGCTCATGGATCTTTCTCTAAGATAGACCATATGTTGGGTCACAAAGCAGATCTCAATAAATAAAGCAGGATTGAAATTATACAAAGCACTTTATCTGGCCATAATGGAATAAAGTTGGAAATCAACAACAGGTGGAAAAAGGGAAAATTCACAAATGTGTGGAGATTAAGAAACACACTCTTAAATAATCAGTGGAAATTTCAAGATAAATCAATAAATATCTCAAGATGAATGAAAACAAGAACACAACCTATCAGAACCTCTGGGATGATGTGAATGCAGTGCTGAGAGGGAAATTTATAGTCTTCCATGCTCACATAAAAATAGAAGAAAGAGCTAAAATCAATGACCTAACTACACAGCTGGAGGAACTAGAAAAAGAACAGCAAACTAATACCAAAGCAAGCAGAAGGAATGAAATAACAAATATCAGAGCAGAAATAAATGAAATTGAGAACAACAAAAAAATAGAATTAACAAAGCCAAAAGTTGCTTCTAGAGAAGACAAACAAAATGGACAAAACCTTACCTAGACTGACAAAGGAAAAAAGAGAGACGATGCAAATAGTGTCCATCAACCAATGAATGGATAAACAAAATGTGATAAATATATGCAATGGAATACTGTGCAGCAGTAAGAAGAAATGAAATTGGGACACATATAACATGGATGAATCTTGAAGACATTAAGCTGAGTGAAGTAAGTTGGACACAGAGGGACAAATATTACATGTTCTCATTAATATGAAGTAAATACAAAGAGTAAATGCATGGAGTTAAAACCTAGAATATAGGTTATTAATAGATAAGAGGAGGGCTGAGAAGGATACTGATGCTTAATGTATGTAGACGTTTTAATTAACTTGAATGAAGGATACGGAAATGTATAGAGTTGATGGTGCACATTATAGTGAGTAGCAGCTGGGTTAATAAATGGGATTGTGGCTGAAAAGTGTAGTCTAGGGATATAAATGTCAATTGAAAGAAAGCTAGAGAATAACCTAAGGACTGAATAACACAGTAAACCCAGAGATGGATGAGAATTGTGGTTGCTGGTATAGATACAAAAGTGTCCTTCTGTGACTAGAGCAGATTGTACATCACTATTGCAGGATGGCAGGCATGTGGAGAAGCATGGGAAAAATACAATTGGTGTGACCAATTGACTGTGGTTAACAGCAATACTGTAATATTCTTGCATCAATGCCAAAGATGTACTGTGTTGATAATAGGGAGGGATATGGAAAAAGTGTGCCAAATGTACACTATGGACCATGGTTGGTGGTAATAGTCTGATGATATTATCTTATAATTTGTAATAAATATTCCACTACAATGTGATGTGTTGGTGAAGGGGTGTTGTATGGGAATTCTACACATGTGCATGATTGTTTCATAAGCTCAAAACTTCTGTAGTAAAAATATATTTTAAAAATAATAATAGGGTGGGTTGGGGGAAAATACATCAAATGTAAGATATGGACTATAGTTAGAAATATTTTGAGGATATTCTTTCATAATTTGTAACAAATGTTTCACAAGAATGCAAGGTATTGGTGGTGGGTGATGTATGGGACCCCTGCATGATGGAATGCATGTTTGTTTTGCAAGTTCACAACTTTTACTATAAATTTGTTGTTTATGTATGTTCATGTATGAATGATATACTTCAATAAAATTTAAAAAAAAAATTTAAGTGAATTAACATTTATTGAGCATTAAACAAGTGTCAGGCACTGTGCTCAGTGCTTTCATTTAAACCAGAGTTCTTCAATTTCAGCTCTACTGACATTTTTTTTCTCCCCCTCACCCCCGCTTGCCCATTCGCTGGGTGATCTTCTGTATCTGTTTTTTGCCTTCTCTTCTCATTTTTCTCCTCCAGACTTCACTGGGATTCAATCCTAGGGAATCTGATGTGGGAGAGAGGTACCCTGTCACTTGCACCACCCGAGTTCCTGGTTTTCTGGTGCATCTCGCCTTGACTTTCCCCTGTGTCTCTCTTTTGTTGTGTCATCATCTTGTTGCATGGCTCACCATGAAGGCCTGGCTCACCTGCACACTTTCACCAGGAGGCCCCTGGGATAGAACCCGGGTCCTCCCATTGGTAGATGGAAGCCCAATCACTTGAGCCACATCCGCCTCCCTCTACTGACATTTTGATGCAGATAATTCTTTATTGTGGAGGGCTGCCCTGTATATTGTAGGATGTTTAGCAGCATTCCTGGTCTCTACCATTAGATGCCAGTTACAACCCTCCCCACCTCCAACCCCACCCCATCTTTTGTGACATAAATGTCTTCAGACATTGCCAAATGTACCCTGGCAGGCAACATTGTCCCTAGTTGAGAACCACTGATTTAAATTATCCAATTTAATCCTCAGCAACCAGCAAGATAAGGTCTCTGTGGTCTTCACTATACTCACACCTATGCTATGGTCTATGCAAACCCTAGAGAGAACCTCTTCCTTGGTCACTTTTCTTTAGAACTTGGCCTTTTTGGTAACTCAGCAGTGCAGCCTGTGCCCAAGCATTGTACCAGACTAAATCATGAAAGAGCTTCTTCTGCTTCTTACTCTGTTATCTCTTTCCATGAGACTCAGATTGAATCCGTAGAGCTGGGGAGAAGACACCATGCTGTCCTCTGTCCTACCCCCTCTCCATTTTTGACAAGAGAATGTTTACTCAACTTTTAGGAGGGGCAAGAGAGAGAGGGATAGGATCTAATTTTCATTAAACACTTACTTTCTGCTAGGAAGCAGATGGTAATAATACATATATTACCTCTGTAGTGCTAAATACTAAAATAAATGGCTCTCATTTAATATTTTATGTAAAGGCTACTCTCTGAGCTCTGCTTTTCCCAATTACTCACTCATAGTTACATGAAAATGCACTGGTGCTTAACTTTTCATTAACAAACGTAGTTGAGATAGATCTTGGTTGTAATGTTTTAATTCCAACCTAAGGTTATTTATTTGAATTTGTGTATTCTCAGAAAGTAGTGACACTCAAGGTGAGTAATCCTCATGAAAATGAGGGCACACCACCCTGGGACAGCACACCAGAATCACCCACAGGGCTTTTATTTAATAAAAGTTAATGCTATATCCCCTGCCTCCTATCTTTCCACTCCTGAAAAAAAAAGTCTGATCTGAGCAGTCTCTGGCCTCATCCATGGGTATGCGACCACAACTGGGAATCAAGTATATTAGCTTTCAGATGTGTTGGGGCACAAAACAGTTTGAGAAACTGACACACACATATCTTAATTTTCTCATAGGAAAGGCTTTGTTATTGTCAGATAGTAAAATGCATTTTTTTGCATCCGATATTTGAAGGCAATAGAACAGGGACCACAGATGCAAATTAATCCAAATTTGTGTTAGACTGTACAATATTTCACCAATTTCTCCTTGGGGGACAACTATACTTTTCCATCTAACTGAAATAAAAATTAACCATGTGACTTGCTTTGCTCAATGAAACCTTAGAAAGCCTCTATGTGCATCAGTCACACACTCTTTTTCAGCCACCACCACCATCACTATAATGTTCATGATGGCAACTTCCCTGGCAACCTGTGTCCTGGAATGAGGAAGACAGAATTCTTACTTGACTTCTGATGGACATGTAATGTGAGCAAGGAATAAACTTTCTAGTTTTAAGCCACTGAGATTTTGGGGGTGTTTGTTAAAGCATCATAACTTAGACCTTCATGACTGATACAAAGGGCCAGGGAGGTCATTTAAATGTATGAGTCAGGACTTTGTACAAAAATAAGAGAGGGAAATGTATTGCATCAAACCATGGAGTAAGCTTCAGTAATTTTTTATAACTGGAAAGATACCCTAAAATGGTCCATTTAAAAATGTTAACTAATAATATGTTAGAAATTGTTTAGATTTGGAATTTTCTTCTTATATAGAACAAATCTTTCAAAGAATCTAGTTTTCTTGTACTGAAATAAAATATCTATAGTAATATACAATTACACAAAACTCTCTAATCTTCCTGGGCAGAAATAATCACTTCCCCTTTTATTTATCTAAGTCACAAATTTTTATTGAGTATCAGACATTGCTTTGACACATAGTAGATTAACAAGATAAAGTCCCTGACCTTATGGAGTTGAAGGCTCATCAAATACTACTGGCATAGTGCCTCTGAGGGCTGTGCCTTCATTCCCATGAGGATTACTGATAGGGAATTTATATTCTGGTGATAGATAAGTGGTTATTTTTGGTTTGTTTTTTTTTTTTTTACTTGTACAACTATCACTACTATTTCATTACAGAATATTTTCATCATTCCAAAAACAAACCCCTTACACATTAGTAGTCACTTCCCAATCCTCCTTCCCTTTAGCCCTTGGCAACCATCTACTTTCTATATCTATGAATTTGCCTATTTTAAACAATTTCATATAAATGGAAACACAGCATTTGGACTTTTGTGTCTGCCTTCTTTCAGTTAGCATTATGCTTGCAAGGTTCACCTATATTGCAGCATGTATCAGAACTTCATTCCTTTTTATTGCCAGATAATATTCCATTGTATGGATATACTACAATTTGTTTACCCATCAGTTAATGGGCATTTGGGTTCTTTCCATTTTTAATTTGCAATTAATGCTGCTAGGAACTTTTGTTAAGTTTTTGAATGGATACATATATTCAGTGATCTTGGTTATATACCTATGAGTAGAATTGTTGGATCATATGGTAACTATATGTTTAACTATTTGAGTCGAACTGTTTTGTTCCTTAAAAATTAAAAAATTTGGAAACATGACCTAGAAATTCACTTACATTTCCACCAGCAATGTATGAGAGTTCCAGTTTCTCCACGTCCTTACCAACACTTGTGATTATCTGTATTTTTATTATAACTATCTCAGTGAGTGTGAAGTGTTATCTCCTGATTTTGATTTGCATTTCCCTAGTGACTAATGATGTTGTGCGTCTTTTTATGCACTTATTGGCTATTTATATATCTCCTTTGGTGCACTATCTCTTCAAATGTTTTGCCCATATTTTAAATGGGAGAGATATGTGTTTGAAGAAATCAAAGGAGAGTAATGGGATAAAGGATGAGAGGGGACACTAATTTTAAGGTGGTGAGAACTAAATGAAGTAAAAGAAATGAGTCATGCAAAGAATTGGGGGAAGAACATTCAAAGCAGAGGGAAGGGCAAGAGCTGAGGAAAATCAAACATGGTAATAGGATAAATAATGACTGAGAGGGATAGTCACAGTAAATAGGGTGGTCTAGGAAGCCTTTTTGAGGAATGGCATTTTAGAAAAGACCTATCAGCCATATTGGATTCAATCTCCCTCTCGTCCCTCTTAACAGTAACTTGGCAGCACCTAGTGGTGGTTTATCTCAACTGACCTTTCAATGCATAAGCTTAAGATTTGGGTGGAGAGAGAATGAGGGACATGTACCTACTTTTCTTCCCAGAAGAAAAGGGAGAAAGAAAATTCTTGGAAGTGAAATCTGATACAACTGTCAAAATACATGGGATAATCTAGATAAATTGTGAATTACTAACATGATTTTATTTGTTATAAGATTGTAAATGCTAAGGCATTTGCATAAAGATTAAAAATTAAAACTATAAACCTTAGAAGAGGACTTACCAAAGTCTTGGTGTAGGTAAGACAACTATTAGCCAATGGGCACTACTGACTCAGGACCAAGGACAGCACCTCACAGCTTTCCTGTCCCCTCCCTTCATTTTATATCACTCCTGCACACATACATCTCTCTTTGCATTCCCACTACCACTACTCCAATAATGCCATAATCACCCATTCCTATCATGCCCTCCATTCTACTGAAGTTCATTCCATGAATGTGAGGCTTTTATTGGTGTGCTTTCTTCCCCTTCAACACTCCCCCCTCCTTTTATTTAATCTAATGGTTCTCAAAGAGTGGTTCGTGAGTAGCATAAGCATCACACCTGGGAACTTGTTAGAAATGCAAATTCTAGGGACTCATCCTAGACCTACTGAAACAGAAACTCCAGGCACAACCCAGCAATCTGCAGTGTTGTTTTTAATTAGAGAAGTTGTAGGTTTACAGAAAAAGCATGCATAAAATAGAGTTCCCAAACCCATTCTATTATTAACATCTTGTATTAATGTGGTATATTTGTTACAATTGATGAAAAGACATTTTTATAATTGTACTATTAACTATAGTCCATGGTTTACATTAGGGATCACTTTTCATGTTGTACAGTCCTGTGGAGTTTTTAAAAATTTTTATTCTAATAACATATATACAACCTAATGTTTCCCTTTTTAACCACATTCAAAGATATACTTGCTATTAATTTTGTTCACAATGTTGTGCACACAATGTTTATTTCAACACATCCTTCAGGTTATTCTAATGTCCATTAAAGTTTAAGAATCATTGATCAAATCCAATCCTACCATTTTTTGACGTTGAAGTTCCTCTTCCTCCATAAAACCTTTCCTCATAAAGAATATCTCTGAATGCCAGCCAAATGTCTTAAGTATATTAGACATTATAAAAATACAATATGGCTACTATATATCTATTTTGTAACATTCCTATGATCATTACAGAATTACCACTTCAAGTAATTTAGTTCCTTTGTTGGTGTGATGGTTTAGATTGCATGTGCCTCAGAAAAACATATCCTTAAAGTTAATCCATTCCTGTGGGTGTGAACTCATTATAAGTAGAACCTTTTGATGAAGCTACTTCAGTTAAGGTGTGACCCACCTCAATCAGGATGAGTCTTAATCTTATTACTGGAGTACTTTAAAAATGGAATGAATTCAGACCTGAGGGAGAAAGCAACAGGTGGAGCAGCCAGAAGTTGAGAATCAACCGAACCCAGAGGAGAAGGGAGAGACCAGGAGATGCCACCATGTTCCTTGCCATGTGACAAACTAAGGATCAAGGAATGCCAGCAGCCAACCCCAGAATGTCTTCAGAGAGAAAAGCATTGCCTTGATGTTGCCTTGATTTGGACACTTTTGCAGCCTCATAACCATGACCGAATAAATTCCCATTGTTTAAGTTGACCCATTTCATGGTATTTGCTTGAGCAGCCCAGAAAACTAAAATAATTGGTATCAGGAGCAGATGTGGCTCAAGCAGTTGAGCACCCACCTACCATATGGGAGGTCCAGCGTTCGGTTCCTGGTGCCTCCTGAAAAAAAACCAAAAAAAATCAAGCCAAGCAAACGATAAAACCAACTCAGAGAATCCAATGTGGCTCAGTGGTTGAGTGCTGGCTACCCACATACGAGGTCCTGGGTTCAATTCCTGGCCCTGGATAACTGAAAAAAAAAAAAAAAAAAAATTGGTATCACAAATTGTTTCACATTGGTGAGTCTTGTCTCCACAGATTTTTTTTTTAAATTGCTTGAGGCCAATGATCATGTTTCCTTTCTTTTATAGGCCTTTGCAGTGAGGACAGAGCTAGCAACCACATTATGAGTCTCAACTGATATAACAAACATTCATTGAAACTCTACCATGTGTCAGGGACTGTAGTAGCTGCAGAATAATGCCAAAATGAGTACCAAACAGTCCTTGTCCTTATGGACATGCCATTACAATCAGGTCTGTAGACATATAGGCAGCAACATAAAATAGTGCTAAGTTGAACTCTAAGTAGCATATTATGGGAAGCCAAGGGAAGAAATATGATTTTTTAAATAAAGGAGGATAGGTTCAGAGAAAGGCACCCAAGTTCAGAGAAAGACACCCAGGTTCTGAGATAGGTTTTCTTGGGTGGTTGCTAGAGGGGGGAATCCTATAGGCATTCAAGGCTATAGGAACTTTCTAGCAAAGGTTCCAGAGTGTGGACGTGCATGGTAGACTGCAATGGCTTAAGTGCTGGCCTGGGAGAGGTGTCTATTTGGATATGAAATAGGACTTGGTTTACAGCTCAGATTACATGGCATCAAGTACATTTTAAAGAAGGCCTATAGCATGAGCTGCCCAGTGGTTCCCAAATATTCACGTATGTTAAAATCACCTGGAAAGCTTGTTTGAAAACACACAGATTTTCAGCACTCTCACCAGACCTTCAAAATCAAAACCTCTAGGGTGGGAAGAAAGAATCTGTACTTTTAGCAAGCTACTCTGGTGATTCGTATATGTTTGTTGCCCATATACAGACTAGAAAGAGATATTTGAAGAAGGAAGGCAAGTTAGGGGTTACTGAAATGTTTAGGAGGCAGCCTCAGAGTCCTGTTAGAGGGTCAGGAGTCACATGGACAGAAAAATATTGTTATGGATTGAATTGTGTCCTCCCAGTAATGCTATGCTGAAGTCCTACTCCCCAGTACTTCAGAATGTGATCTTATTTAGAAATCCTTTCTTTACAGATGGAATTAGGTAAGTTAAAATGAAGTCAAACTAATAAAAGAAACAAACAAACAAAAAATGAGGTAATACTGGAGTAGGGTTGGCCCTTAATGCAATATGAATGGTGTCATTATAGGAAGAGGAAATTTGGATAGCCAGTAGGAGACAAAGGGGAGAACACCATGTGAAGACAGGCAGAAAATGCCGTGGATTGCTGGCAAGCCACGGCCAGAAACCTTCAGAGATGCATGGAACAGATTATTTCCTACATATTTCGAAGGAAGAATGGCCCTGACACCTTGATTTTGGACTTCTGGCCTCCAGAATTGTGGGACAATACATCTCTGTTGTTTTTAAGCCACCCCGTTTGTGATACTTTGTTATGGCAGTCCGAGCAAACTAAGACAGATGGGAAGTTAAAATATATTGTGAACATATAATTGACAGTTTGGAGACTGAGTGCTGATTGAAATAAATTATTAGCAATCTTTTACTTTTTATGTGCTCTTCCATACTTGGGAGTAACTGCATCAAGAAGAGTGCTAAACTGGCTGTAAACAGGCCACAAAATATCATCACTTCAAGAGCCACACAGGAAGGTGAACAATAAATCAATAGATGGCATTTTTGTGCTGTGCCTGAATTTTTAAAATTTGAAGGCAACTAACCTAGGAATGATCTGTGTAGAAACAAAACAAAACACATCCTTTTATAGTGCTCAAATGAATAAATTCAATTTCCTATTTGAATTAAAGGATCAGTTTGCTGTACCCAACCTCCATTGATACCTTACAGGTTTTCAAATATAGATCCTCCTAAGGCTCCCATCTATGTTAAGGATCAGTCTGCAATTTGGGGAGGAACCAAATAATCATGTGAACTCATCAGGCTTGAGGTTAGAAAATACTTTCCTAAATTTTGACACATTTCCAAATATCCACCTCTGAGTTTTGCTGTTTGCAAGAGGAGAGAAAAAGCAAAAAGGAATAAAATCAAATATGGAAAAGCATCATGGAAAGGGTAGTTTGAAGTAATAAAAGAGGACAGTAGTATGGAATAAAGGGAATATCACTGTTTTTTCCTTCTTGTAAAACTATTAAAATGCTAGGATACAAAGTTTTGCTTATTTACAATATACTTGCAGACATGAGAAAGGCATCATGACTTAGTAAATAAGACAGTGGAAATCCGAAGCCAGACTGCTGAGTTTCGAAAATCCCAGCTCTGCCACTTCCTAGCTGTGTGCCTTGGGAAAGTAGGTTAATAGCTCTGCATGTCAATTTCCTAATCTGTAAAAGTGGAAATGATAATAATACCTCTCTAAGAAGATGGTTATAAGAATAAAATGTCAACATTTAGAAAATCCTTAGAACTGCATGTGGCAAGTAGTGAGTACATCATAGGTAGATGTTACATTTTTAAAAGGCAAACTTTTAGGTAATAGGACATTAGTCCCTTTTTCTTCTATTCAATTAACAACTTGTATTTTTTTATAATTGGAAAAAATTAAAAATAAATACTTTTACTGAAATACTTCAAAAATATTTACTTAAAATTTTATCTTTTCTTTTGAGCTAGTTTCTAAATCTCCAGCTTTTTTTCCCTTTTCCTGTTTACCCACTGTACCCAATAATTAGATATATTTTGGTTGTACCAAGTGAGAGATCAAGAGGTCTCGTTTATTCTCAGTTTCCAGCATTTTAAAAAAGCATGCCACGCTTTTTAGAAAAGTAAAAACTAGATGGGGGTAAATAAATAGCAGATATTCAATATTCAATAACAACATACTTGAGTAAATACTGCAACCTACAGCTATCTCCTATCTGTTTAATTGCTATGTACTAAACTCTATTACTATAATAGACGACTAGAGGACTTATAATTAAGGTGTGTAGTGTAACTTCCATTGGCATACAGAACATATATTTTACCAGTTGTGGTCTGTTACATCATCTTATACTGCCAAGAGTCTTTATTCTATGTGTCACTTTCACCTGAGTCCTTCATCCTCTGAGGAAGGGTAAAACGTGAAATGGACTTAGAACTGGAAGAGCTGTCTCTATGTGTGATCTCGGCCAATTGTATGTAAAATATCTTAAGAAATCATAATTTGCAAGTGTTGATAACATTTTGGAACTCTACCAATTTCATCCTGTTTCTAAAGTGTAAATGATATTATGTGCACGAAAACTTGCCGTAGAAATGGTTATGGCTACTATGTGGTCTAATAATTAAAACAAAATTAAAAGCGTATTTGCTTCTATGTCTTTCTAAAGACTTTAAATATGCTGCTCTGTATGTACGATACTCTAAAGTTTATACAAATAAGATCAGAATAAAAATTTATTCGAGAAAAAAAATCAAGTGGACATACCAGATTCATTCATTCACTCAGTCATTTAACACGTGTATCCAGCCAGCATCTACATATCACTCACGGCAGTGTGTGAAACCAGAG
>JAQZBX010105417.1:0-10852 GCA_029593785.1 Cabassous unicinctus
ACTCACGGTTCTGTCGTCACGATTTCTCTCTTTTGTCCCTCTCTCCTCTGGGTGGTGTGCAGCCTTCCCCTGCTGTCCTAAACCGTAGAAGATCTATTTTGGGGCTGTTTCAGCCTGTTCTCTAGCTATTTTTCTGGAGACGAGATTCCTGTGTCTTACTAGTCAGCCATCTTCCCGGAAGTCCCTCCAATCACTTTCTAATGCATGCCATTTAAACACAAGTCAACTTAATTTTAATAACTATTTAGAAGAAAATCTTGTCCAAAAATTTTTGGTTAAAATCCATTGCTAAAGAACTGATAAGATATGAAGCTTCTTGTTTTTAAAGAGTTTACTTTTAAAAAGGGCTAACAAAATTCATTTCAAAGAGTGTAGATTGTACATTTTGAAAAATGCTTTAAATGATTGTGAATAATTTATTTGATGATGATAATAGATATTTAACACTAATTTTAAAGTTTGTATTTTACCAAGTACTTTGAAAATGGTTTTTCTATTGTAAATACACCAAATATGTCTATGAGAGAATATTGTCCTAATCTGACTAATAGCTAGAGTCTGTTTCTTCCATTTCATGTATTTTCCTCCAACCCACCACATTATTAGTTTTGTAAATATATTTTTCTTAACACAAGCTGTGAACTAACAAAACACTTATGCACCTGGTCAGAGTTCCTATACAACTGTACTCCATCATCACACCACAAGGTGGAATATTTCTTACTGATCATAATCATATATCACAAAATTGTTACCACTAGCCATGGTCCATAAAATATATTTGAAACACATTTTCCATATCCTGCCTTCATCAACATGTCATGATAGTTGTATTTTATTGTCTGTTTAGATGACTCCTGTGTTTTCATTTTTTCCTCATAGTCATGAGTTTGTCTAGTGGTTTTTTCATTTTACTTCTATATTTGAACCACCACCACACCCCACTGCAAAAGAGAATTGGAGCTTAGTTACTTTTCCTAAGAATTCCATTCTTTTATCTCTCATTATTGTATGCATTTTCAACAGTGACTTCTCTCTAGATGCTGTCTTTTCAAAACAGCCCATCCTCCATGCCCCCGGGCTGCAAGTAACTAGTCTGCAGAGTTTTTCGTGCAGCACCCTCCAGGGATCCCTGTGGTGGAAGAGGGGAAAGAAGACACACAGGCCAGTTGCTAGAAACCACCTGTTGGCCTTTTCCTTGGGCAGGCAAAGTTGAGGGTGACTGTGATTCTTTTGTGCCAATTTCCACCACTGGGTGTCATTTATGAACCCAGGACCACAGTTCAATTTCATGTTCCTTGAAAAGGTTATCCATTGCACTAAACTGGCATGTCTGGTATATGTTGGCTTTTGATAAGGTTGGCTCCCCATTTTGTTCTCAATATTTAAATATTCTTTTACATTTCCTCCTCTTCCCTTGGCTTACTGTGTTCTGAGTGTCACTAAGTTGATATATTGTGGTCTTCCTAGTGATCTTGTTATCAGGGATACTTTATGTCAATGAGATGTGAAGAATTCCCAGGGAGGAATTTGATTACCTGAAAAGAAGGATCTCCTCAATGCAACTGGCATAACTATAACAGAAATTTATTTCATTCTTGGAGACTATTATGACCCAGAGTTTGAGCTGGAATATAATAATTAGAATTTTGATATAGTTTATTTCCATTATTTTAGAATTATTATTTCCCTTTTAAAATGTTTGTTGCCATATTATAGCTTTCTTATCATGGATTATATTAAATCTAATTTAACCCTACACACTCTTTTAAAATCTACCATTTCTTTCAATCAAATTTCTACTTTATTTTACAATTTTACATAAAAAATCTTTTTATATCCTTAAATAAACCCATTCATCATACCTTTGTCCACATGATGTGGTATGTGAATATTTCTCAATAAAACTGCTCAATAAACAAATAAATATTTGTGCAAGGGAAGCCAATTAACACCTATGCACTGCCATGGAAAGAGAGAGATTGAGAGTGGAATAATTTCCTTGTTGGTTTGCTTGGTTTTTATTATTTTATTATTATAACTATAGAAATAATGAAAGGGTTTCATAATGATTATAGAGATGACTACACACCTCTGTGAATATACCAAACACAAGTGATTTTACACTTTTGATAAATAATGTATTCTATTAATATTATCAATGAATAGATTTGTTTTAAAATGTAGGGAGGAAGCACTGAAATATACACCAAAGGTGAGACAGGGACTATAGTTATTAGTAATGTTTCAAGGATGCTCTGACCTAGTTTCTAAAAATGGATCTCAACATTCAAGTTGCTGGTGGAAATGTGATGTATGGGACACCTGTGTGATGTTATGCCTCTTTATTTTGTAAGCTACAAATTTTACTCTATACTTCATGTTTATTCATTCATCTATGAATGATATCCTTCAGTAAAAATTAAATTAAGAGAAAAAAGTTGGTGAGATCACACATGAATGTTTGGGGTTTACCTCTTTCTCTAGACTGGTCTTCCTTTTGTTGCTATTCAATGATGGAGGCTGTGATCACAAGTGCAGAGGGATAGAGGGCTGTACTCTCTGCCTGGTGGATTAGGTCCTTAACTTTTATGTACCATCTCCCTTCCCCTGATATCTTATGAAAAGTCGAGTAGCACTTAGTCACCTTATTCTACCTATAAGCGGCTTTTCTCTCCTGGGTTTTTGCAGGGATTTTCACATGCCATAGGAGAAATTTTGATATTGGGGGGCTGTTTGTACTCTGAGTTTGTATTCTATTTAGTATGCATCTCTGTGTTTTCCACTTTCTTTGTAAGAATAATTTTCATGTCATACAAATACTTTTAAAAATTATAATATGACATAAATGCAGTTATTTATATGTGGGTATCTGCATCAGAATCCCTCTATACTTGATGACACCTCATAGGTATAGAGAAAATCAGAAATGGTCTCCTTCAAACAAGAGCTGGAGCCTTCTCACAATCCTGTAAAGATTCATGAAATAATGTGAAATGATCTCCTCTGAATTACCAAATTAAAAGTGGGGTTATTAAAAAATGATGGAATCACAGAGAAGTATTTGGGTCTTCTCATCATTATTCTCCCAGTCAGTGCAGTTAACTTTATTTCAATAACTATTTGGAAAAAAATCTTGTCCAAAAATTTATGCATACAATGCGTTGCCTATGAACTGGTAACATTGAATCTCCTTGTTTTTAAAGACTTTGCTTTTGAAAAGGCCTAACAACATTCATTTCAAAGAGAGTTGACTGTATATTTTGGAAAATGGTTTAAATTTTTGCTAATAACTTATTTGAAGATGATAATAGATATTCAATGCTAATTTAAACATTTTTATTTTACCAAGTGCTTTAAAAATGGTTTTTCTATTTTCAATTACACCAAATATGTGCATGAAAGAATATCATCATAATCTGACTTAGAACTAGAGTACATTTGTTCCATTTCCTATATTCTCATCCAACTCACCACATTATTATATTTGTAAATTTGTATTTTTTAACAGAAGCTGTGATCTAACAAAACACTTATGCACTCTGTCAGAATTCCCATACAACTGTCCTCCATTGTCATACCACACAGTGGTGAAATATTTCTTACAGATTATGATAAAGTATAGTGAAATTGTTACCACACAATATAGTTGACACACTTTTCCATACTCTGCTGTCATCAACATGTCATGATATTGTATGTATTTTGTTTGTGTTTTGATGACTCCTGTGTTTTAATTTTTCCCCTATAGCCCTGAGTCTGGGTAGTGATTTTTCATTTTCCTTCTATATTGGAACCCCCACCACACCCCACTACAAAACAGAATTAGAGCTTAGTTGTTGTTCTCTAGGATTCCTTTCTTTCCTCTCTCATTTTTCTTTATTTTCAGCACTGCCATTTCACTAGATTCTGTCTTTTCAAAGAGCTCCTCCTCCATGCCCTCAGGCTCCAAGTAATTTGGCTGCATAATTGTTTGGGCTATGCTCACCAGTGTTCTTGTGGTAGAGGAGGGTAAAGTAGACACTCCAGACTGGTTGCTATGAACCACCAGGTGGCCATTTTCCCTGGGCTGGCAAATTCTAGGGTGAGTGTGATTCTATCATGCCAGCCTCCACCACTCAGAGACATTTTGCACCCAGGGCTGAAAGTTCCATTTCATGATGCTTGAACAGGTTGTCCATTGCACTAAACTCGGATGTGCTTCTGGAATCCCATGGCTCTTCATGAGTTCAGTTCATCATCAAGTTCTCAATATTTTCTCATTTTTTGTTATTTCTTCCTCACCCCTTGGCTTACTGTACTATGAGTGTCCCTAATTTGAAATTTTGTGGTCTTCCTAATGATCTTGTTATCTGAGGTCATTTATGCCAATGAAATGTGAGGAATTCCCAAATAGGAATTTGATTATCAGGAAAGAATGATTGCCTTAGTGGAAATTGCATAAATAAAACAAAAATTTATTTCATTCTTAAAGATTATTATGTCTGAGTGTTAGAGCTGGAATATAATAATTAGAATTTTCTAATTAATTTCCATTATATTAGAATTATTATTTCCTTTTATGAACGTTTGTTACTATACTATCTCTTTCTTATCATGGATCCTATTCAACATAACCTAACCTAACACTCTCTTTTAAAATCTATCATTTCTTTTAATCTAATTTCTATTTTATTTTACAATTTTACAATAATGATCTTTTTAACAGCTAAAAAAAAGCCATTCACTATACACTTTGTCCACATAATGTGGTATGTGAATATATCTCAATAAATCTGCTTGATAAACAAATATTTGTGCAAGGAAAGCCAGAATAACACCTATGCACAGCAGTGAAAACAGAGAGATTTAAGGGTATAGTTTCCTTGTTTGTTTGTCTGGTTTTTATTTCTTTATTATTAGTAGTATGGAAATAATGAAAAGGTTTAATAATGACTGTAGAGAAGAATGCACACCTCTGTGAAAATAACAAACACCAGGGTTTGTACAATGTGGAAAATGGGATATTGTGTTAATATGTATCAATAAAATAGTTTAGTTTTAAAAAATAGGGGGGATGTATGGAAATGTACACCAAAGGTGTACATGGACTATAGTTATTAATAATGTTTCACTGATCACTCCAATTAAAAAAAAATGTATCCTAACATTGCAAGGCGCTGGTTGAGATGTGATGCATGTGACCTCTGTATGGTGTTATGCATTTTTTTTGTAAGGCCACAAGTTTTACTCTACACTTCATGTCATGTATGTTCATGTATGAATGAAATCTGTCAGTAAAAAATATTTTGGGAGAATGTGTGGTGAGAGTCACACATGAAAGTTTGGGATTTAACTATTTTTCTCGACTGGTCTTCCTTTTGTTCCTCTTCCATGATGAAGGCTATGATCATGCCTGCTTAGGGATGGAGGGTTTTACTTTCTGTCAGATGGATTAGAATCTTGATTTTTGTGAACCATCCCCATCACCTGCCCTCCACCTCATTATCTTGTGAATTGTGGAGTAGCTATTCTCTCCTTATTCAGCCCACAAGTGGCTTTTCCCTCCTGGGTTTGAGCAGGGGCTTTCACATGTCACAGTAGAAATTTTGAGGTTCAGGGGCTGTTTGTCCTCTAAGTTCATGTACTTTTTTGTGTTTGTCCCTATGTTTTCCACTTTCTTGAAAGAATACTTTCATTTTATTTCAAATACTTTCTACAAAAAGTATTATGACTTAAGAGCAATTATTTATATATGGGTACCTGCATCAGTATCCCTCTATACTTGAGAACAACTCAGAGGACATGGTCACAAAACAGAAATGCTTTCCTTGAAAAAAAATATCTGGAGCCTTCTATCAATCATGTAAAAATTCATGAACTAATTAAAAAGAACTCCTCTGAATTACAGAATTAGAAGTGGGATTAATCTAAAATGAAGGAGTCAGAGGGAATCATTTGAGGCTTTCTAATTATTCTCCCAGTTAGGGTAGTTAACATTATTTCATTAACTATTAAGAAGAAAAACTAGTCTAAAAATTTTCATACAAAATGCATTCCCTATGAACTGATAACATTGAAGCCTCTTTTTAAAGAGCGTACTTTTAAAAATGGCTAATAATTTTCATTTTCAAATAGCATTGACTGTATATTTTGAAAAATGCTTTCACTTTTAGCTAATCATTTATATGAAGATGATAATAGATACTTAACCCTTATATTAAAATTTGTATTTTACCAGTTACTTTAAAAATGTTTTTTCTATTTTAAATATACCAAATATCATCCTAATCTTACTTATAGCTCGAGTCCTTTTCTTCCATTTCATGTAATTTCCTCCCATCTGCCTCATTATTATGTTTGTAAATATATTTTTCTTAACATAAGTTTTGAGCTAACAAAACAATCATGCACTCGGTCAGAATTCCCATACAAGTGTCTTCCATTATCACACAACACAGTGGTCGAATATTTCTGACAGATTATGATAAAATATCATGAAATTTTTACCATTACCCATGGTCCACACAATACGTTTGACACTCTTTTTCCATTCTCCACCTTCATCAGCATATCACGATAGTTGTATGTATTTTGTGTGTCTGTTTTTATGACTCCTGTGTTTTAATTTTTCCCTTATGTCATAACTGTGGCTAGTGCTTTTTCATTTTAATTCTATATTTGAACCACCACCACACCCCACTACAAAACAGAATTAGAGCTTAGTCACTTTTCTCTAGGATTCCTTTATTTTCTCTCTCATTTTTGTCTTCATTTTCAGCAGTGCCTTCTCTCTAGGTGCTGTCTTTTTATAAGAGCCCCTCCTCCATGCCCTGGTTCTCCAAGTAATTTGGCTGCGGATTTGTTTGGGCTATGCATACTCGAGATCCCTGAGGTGGTGTAGGGGAAAGAAGACACTCCAGGCCATTTACTAGGAACAACAGGGTGGCCATGTTCTGGGCCAGCATAGTCGTGGATGTGTGTGATTCTTTCCTCCCAGCCTCTACCTCTGGGAGCCATTTTGGAACCCAGAGCCCAAAGGTCACCCCATTATTATTTTTGTAAGTATATTTTTTAACAGAAGTTTTGAACTAACAAAACAATCATGCACTCAGTCAGAATTCCTTCCATCATCACACCACACCGTGGTTGATCATTTCTTACAGATTATGATAAAATATCATGAAATTTTTACCACCAGATATGGTCCATACTATACATTCAGACATTCCAGGCCAGTTTTTTTCTGGGGTGTGGTGTGGTCTATTTACAATTCTTCTCTGCTGATGTGCATCTTTCAAGGATGTTGCAGGATTTTCTTCTGGTGTCCTGGATCCCCAAACAGGTGCTTTAGATAGGTCTGGGCGGTTACTAACTGCACTGTAGAACAAACTGACTCTAGGAGCTCCTTCCTCTGGTGCTATCTTGCTGGCTTTCTCTTAGAACCATTTTTGAGTTGATTCTAGTATATGGAATGAGATAGGGATCCTCTTTCATTTCTTTTGCTTATGGATATCCAGTTCTCCCAGCATCATTTGTTGAAGAGATTTTTTTGTCCCATTACCATGGATTTGGTAGGCTTGTTGAAAACCAGTTGGCAAAAGATGCAAGAGTTTATTTCTGTACTCTCAATTTGATCCCACTGATTGATGTCCTTATCTTTCTGCCAACATCATGCTGTTTTGACCACTGCAGCTGTGTAATATCTTTCAAGGTCGGGCAGTGAAAGTCCTCCCTCATTGTTCTTCTTTTTTACAATGCTTTTGGCTATTTTGGAGCACTTTCCCTTCCAAGTAAATTTGGTAATTGCTTTTTTTGTATTTCCGTAAAATAGTCTGATGAATTTTGATTGGTTTTGCATTGAATTTATAATTCATTTTGGGTAGGATTGACATCTTCGTGATATTTTGTCTTCCAATCCATGAACACAGTATGTCTTTCCATTTGTTTAGGTCTTCATTGATTTCTTTTAGCATTGTTTTGTAGCTTTGTGAATATAGGTCCTGTATTTCTTTAGTTATATCGATTACTAGGTTTTGAGTCTTTCTTTTTCCCTATTGTAAATGAAATTTTTTCCTGATTTCCTCCTCAGATTGTTTAATACTAGTGTAGAGAAACATTACTGATTTTTGTCTGTTGATCTTTTGTCCTGCCACTTTGTTGAACTCATTTATGAACTTGAGTAATTTTGTCATAAACATTTCATAATTTTAAAAATATAGGTCATATCATCTGCAAATAGTGAATTTTACTTCCTCTTTTTTCTGCTTAGATGCCTTTTATTTTTTTCCTATCTAATTGCTCTCCCTGGAACTACTAGCCCAATCTTAAATACCAATGGTGACAGTGAGCATCCTTCTCTTGTTACCAATCAAAGAGGGAATGCTTTCAACCTTTGTGCATTGAATATGATGTTGGCTATGGATTTTTCATATA
Organism: Cabassous unicinctus; assembly: GCA_029593785.1. Classification (NCBI taxonomy): domain Eukaryota; kingdom Metazoa; phylum Chordata; class Mammalia; order Cingulata; family Chlamyphoridae; genus Cabassous; species Cabassous unicinctus. Next base: position 8,416 of record JAQZBX010105417.1, read on the forward strand.
AGCCCTTTATCATGTTGAGGAATTTTCCCTCTACCTTTCTAGGTGTTTTTATCAAGAAAGGACCCTGGATTTTGTCAAATGCTTTTTCTGCATCAATTGGGATGATCATGTAGTTTTCCCTTCAATTTGTTAATGTGGTGTATTACATTAATTGATTTTCTTATGTTGAACCACCCTTTCATACCAGGAATAAATTTCACTTGGTCATGTTTTATAAGTCTTTTGATATGCTGTTGGATTCTATTTGCAAGTATTTTGCTGAGAATTTTTTCATCTATGTTCATTAGAGAGATTGGTCTAAAATTTGCCTTTCTTGTATTGTCTTTATCTGTTTTTTGTATTAGGATGATGTTGGCTTCATAAAATGTGTTGGTCAATTTTCCTTTCTCTTCAATTTTTTGGAAGAGTTTAAATAGGATTCATGATATTTCTTCTCAAAATGCTTGGTAGAATTCATCTCTGATTCCATCTGGTCCTAGACATTTCTTTCTTGGGAGATTTTTGATGACTGATTCAATCTCTTTAAATGTGATGTGTTTGTTAAGTTCATGTATTTCTTGTTGCATCATTGTAGGCTGTGTGTTTCTAGGAATTTATCCATTTCATCTAGGTTGTCTAGTTTGTTGGCATACAGTTTTTCATTATCTCCTCTTATGATCCTTTTTATTACTGTGGGATCAATTGTAACATTGCCTCTTTCATTTTTTATTTTATTTATTTGCATCTTTTCTTTTAGTCTACCTAAGGGTTTGCCAATTTTATTGATCTTCTCAAAGAGCCAGCTTTTTTTTTTAATTTTCGACACTTTTTTTTTTGTTCTCAATTTCAATTATTTCTACCCTAATCTTTATTATTTCTTTCTTTTTGCTTGGTTTGGGAAAGGTTTGCTGTCCTTTTTCTAGTTTCTCCAGGTTTTCAATTAGGTCTTTGATTTTAGATCTTTCTTCTTTTTTAATATAGGAGTTTAGGGCTATAAATTTCCCTCTCAAGACTGCCTTAGATGTATCCCATAAGTTTTGATAACTTGTGTTCTCATTTTCATTTGTCTCAATATATTTGCTAATTTTCCTTACAGTTTCTTATTTGAACCACTGATTGTTGAAGATTGTGTTGTTTAGCCTCTACACAATTGTGAATTTTCCCCTTTCTCATCTATTATGTGTTCCAGCTTCATTCCATTGTAATGTGAGAGGTTGCTTTGTATAATTTCAATTATTTATATTTATTGAGATCTGGCTTGTGAACTAACATGTGATTTATCCATGAGAAAAGTCCATAAGCACTTGGGAAGAATGTATAACCTGCTGATTTGGGATGCAGTGTTCTGTATATGTCTGATAGGTCTAGTTCATTTATACTGTTTAAGCTCTCTGTTTCTTTGTTATTCTTCTGTCTACTTGTTCTATCTAATGATGTGAGTGCAGAGTTGTAGTCTTCAAGTATTATTGTAGAGATATTTATTTTTCCCTTCAGTTTGCCAGAGTTTGCCTCATGTATTTTGGATCACCCTGGTTAGTTACATAGATATTTATGATTATTACTTCTTTGTGATGGATTGTCACTTTTATTAACATACAATAACCTTATCTATCTCATAATTTTTTTCATTAAATTCTGTTTTGTCCTATATTAGTAGAGCTACCTCTCCTCTTATTTGGCTACTGTTTGCATGGAGTAGCTTTTTCCAAACTTTCACTTTCATCTGGTTTGTTTCCCTGGATTTAAGGGGAGTCTCTTGTAGGCAGCATATGAATTGTTCATTTTTTAATCCATTTTGTCAGCCTATATCTTTTTTATATTTTATTGAATTATATAATTCATACATGAACATATATAGACAATAAGTTGTGAAATTAGAAAACGACCGTGCATAACAACATATAGGGGTCCCATACATCACCCCATGAACAACACCTTGCATTGTTGTGAGACTTTTGTTGCAGAGTATGAAAGAATATTGTCAAAATCTTGCTGCCAATTATAGTCCATACCTTATATTTGGTGTATTTTTCCCCCAACCCACCCTATTATTTTTTTTATTTTTTATTTTATTTTTTATTGTTCATAAAAATCAAGATTTTTCACAGTACATACCAATATTTGTAAAATGATATACAAGTATATATGCATATATGTGTATTTTCTTACAAAAATGTTATTTTATATATATATATATTTTAAAGGTGATTAGATTACCTAATTATTACTCAGAAATTACAAGGATTCCCATGTTCCCTGCCTCCCACACCTCCCATAACATCCCACACCAACATCCTTCATCAGTGTGGAACATCACCCATAATGGATATACACATCCTGGGGCTTTGCCACCTAGCATAGACTGCATTTCACATCATAGACCACCCTCTCTCCCACACAGTTCTGCATGGTATATGCTGATGTAAAATGGCCTACATCTGTTGCCACAATGCCACTC
>JAQZBX010105418.1:0-10853 GCA_029593785.1 Cabassous unicinctus
CAGCCCCGCCTCCGCGGGCGTAACGTCCCCGTGGCCCCGCCTCCCGGCCTGCGCTAGCCTACCGGCCCCGCCTCATTTCCTCCAGGCCCCTCTCCAGGAAGCCACGCCCCCCCGCCATCTTGGCTCCGCCCCGGCCCGGTTCCTCCCGTTGCTCCCGCTGGAGCTTTCTACCCTGCTCAGCCCGACACTGAGAGCTCTTAGAGGCCTACTTTTTTCTTTGGAACGCGCAGGTCGGGTCCCAGAGTTCCGCTCAGGGCCTCCAGGAATCGTCACAGCGCCCCTGGAGGCCTCAGTTTCCTCGCCTGTGAAAAGAATTGGAGCTGGAAGTTCTGGGAGCCTGCCCGCTCTAAGAAAGCCCATTTCAGAGTGTCAAGCGTTTCCCCTCAGTCTCCTGCAATTTCCTCTGAGAACAGCCAGTTGAAAGGCAGTTAGAGGCAGATAAGGCAACTTTTGCAGAAAGTCATAAATAGGTGGGGCCCACTGCGTTCCTGCTCAGTGGACAGAATCCAATTTAACCAGCTTTCAATATTGCTGCCATCTCCTGAACTTGAACAAAAATTATTTTCATTTTTAAAAGAGCTCGTCTTTTTTGTCACAGAACTTTACTTCTAAATCAATATTAAATACTCGAGATTAAAGCTCATAAAACAAAAACAAAAGAGCACATAAACATGTGTGCTGGTCTCTGTGCTGCTAGTTCTAGTGACCAAAGAGGAACCCTGACAGATGCCAAACAAATGATGTCCCTGAACTGGAGACAAGTTAGCGTCTTTTTGTTGTCACTGGTGTTCGGGTTGCTTGGAGGAATCTACCTGTGTATTTTCCCATGTGATGGCCCTCTGGTTTTAACTATCAAGCATTCCTTTTCCTTGAGGAAACTGACTAATAGTAAATACTTATTTATTACTAAGTATGGTGTGTTATCTATCTCACTATCATCTCAGAAGACCTCAGTAAATATGAGAATGAACTCCTTAACTATTGAGGTACAATGCAAACTTAAGGATTTTTATCTTTTGTTCACTGCTGTAACCTCAAGGTTGGAATAGTGCCTGATAATGGTGACTCAGTGGTTTATTGAGTGAAAAACACCTTAAACTTCACCTCCAGTTATTACTCTCCCATCTCAGTAGCTTATGACCTTCATCAAGCCCCAGTAGTTACTAGTTTGGTGACTTAATTCAAGCAGGGCTAGCAAGAGAGCTAACTCATAAGGCTTACAACAAAAGCACTCAGACATGCTAAAATTATTATTTGGACCAAGATAAGTTACTTATATAAACTCTTACAGCCTACCTCTGGAAAAAGCAATTCATTTTAAAGAGAAAAAGCAAGAGATCACCTTGTGTTCTTTTTCTTCTGATATTAAACTAATACTGTAGGCTCTGACTAATCATTTTCAAGGCTGAATGACCTAATTTTTTTCCTTAAAAAATTCTGGTCAGAGATGCTTTAAAATTCCACTAGTTTTAAGTGGCTAATCTGCTGATTTCTTTAAAAATTTTAATTTCATAAGTGTGATGGTTAGTTTTATTTGTCAACTTGGATAGGTTACGGTGTTCGGTTTGGTCTAGGCTGCTTTTTTGTTGTTGTTTTGCCAGTAAAAAGAATTTATTTAGGAAATGGGGGAAAGAGCAGAGCTTGCTCAGAAATGGGAGAGAAAGATGGAAATATGCACTGAGGTATGGTGCAGGCTCCTCTAGGCAGAGAGAGCCCTGCCTGCTTATTGATGTGAGGATATTTCAAGATGGGATATGCATCTATAATCAACTGATTGCATCTACCATCAACAAAGGAGGTTGCCCTCAGCAATGTGGCAAGTCTCCTAATCCAGTCAGCTGGAGGTCTTAAAGTCAGAATTGAGAATTGCAGAATTGAGACTCAACTTCAGCATTGGTTCTTGCTGGAATTGCCAGCCAGCCAGCTTCTCCTGAGGAATTTGGAATAAGGACTTCAGCATTACCTTTAACAGAGTTTCCAGCTGCAGCCTGCCCTATGTTCAACCCTAGTTCAAACTTGCCAGTCCCCATGATCGCATTAGCCAATTCCTTACAACAAATTTCTTTATATATATAAATATATGCTGTTGGTTTTGGTTCTCTGGTGAAGCCTGACTAATACAATATGAAAAACAGGAATCATTCATTGTAGTTGTAAAATATTCAAACATTAAACAAAGTTTAAATCTTTTAAATCTACACCCCTCACTTCTTCGCGGTTAACCAGTTTGTCAACATTCCATACATTTTCCTGTTTACAACATCAAAGTATCTCTAGAAATTGTTTTATTTTCACGTGTGTTTATTGCAACAATATCTGACTCCCGTGTTTTCCATTTAACAATGTGACATGAAGAACTTTCATTTTTTGATACCGCTGCATAGTATTCTTTTGTATGCATGCACCAATAGCTTATCTTGCTATCCCCCTATTGATGGAAATTTATTTCCTATTTTTCTGCTATTACCAAAAAGAGAGCTGCAATAAACCTCTTTATGCATGCCTTGTTTGGATAGTATTAATAGGCTGCATGTAACAGGAAACCACACCAAAAAAGGGGGGCTTAAATGAGATCAAAAGCTGTTTTTTGGTGGTGGTTTGGTTTTTCTTTCACAAAAGCAGTTGAAAGCTAAGCATCTAGGGCTGGCATGGTGGGTCCTCGGCCACCTGGCACCCAGCCTCCATCTCATCCTGCCCCAGAGCTCCCAGACGGCTCCTGGAGCTCCAGCCATCAAGTTCACATTCAAGCTGAGGAAGGCGGGAGGAAGAATGGCCAAATGGAGCACACCCTTCAATGGAGTCCGTTTTCCTTTCTTTTTTGTGGGGAGGGAGGAAGGGGGATGGGACCAAAAGGCCATTTATTTCCCCCCACATCTCAGCTCTTCACATTTTATAACATCTCTTCCAACTCGGAATCAAGGCCCAAGAAGTTGATGCAGACCTGAGAAAAGGCAGGAACGGGGGCAGGGTCCTCAGAGCCGGGTTCTAGACCAAGGGGCTCAGGAGTCAGTTTCTCTTAAGCAGCCTTCTTGGACATTCTACACAACACTAGCCCTCCTAGGAGGTACCTCACATATGGGAAGCAGATGCTCAACCCCTGAGCTACATGCGCTCCCCTAAATTGGGATTCTGTTATGAAGGAAAAAGCGGAAAGCGTATCCAGGAGGAGACAAGTGACTAAGAATGTTTGTCTCGCCTTCAGTCTTAGGAGCGCTGCAGGGTAGATTCCCTCCCACTGTAGTGGTGGTGGATACTCTCCATACTCATGCATGCATCTAGATGTATACATGGTGTCACTTTTCTACTGACATTGAGCAGAAACAGCTCATGAGAAAAAGAGGGCTTTTTCTTGTCTGAAATCAGAAGGGAAATGTCATGAGCCTTCTCCCCAGGGCACACTGCCCCACCCAGTGGCTTGGAGCCCTGTCCTGGTGCAGTCATGCTAGAAAACACGCACAGCTGTGGCCCATCATGTGCTCTGCAGGGAGGGGCCACCCTGGTCATTCATTTTGCCAGTTGCCAGATGAAGGTGCAAAAGTGCTGGAGTCGGGGCCCACAGTGAACCACAGCAATTTGAATCCAGCCCCACTTTGGTTTCTGCAAACACCAGGGTCTTGACTGAAGTAGTCCTGTCCTCTAAACCTAACATTAAAATAGTTTTAGTTGATTAGTTCATAGACAAGAGTGCTCAATTTGTTTTGAAGTTAAAATGAAGCCTGAAACTAACTAAAAGTTAAGAATTAACAAATAATCATGATTATAGAATCATTATATAGATGCCTTTATATTATAAAATAGCAAAAGGGTAATATCTGAAATTGCTGAAACTGGCTGGATTTAGCCTAGATCTGCTATTGTGATGGGCATTCTAAAGAGGTCTCACCCGTTTATGGTTACTCTAGACTTAGCCTAGATGGTAATGATGGTAATTCTAGACTGAACTTACCTTTGTTTATGGTCATTTCAGAACTAGCCTCGCCCTTGTGCATACTCTCCATTGTGATGGTAACCACTCCACCCTCCCGTTTGGAGCCATAAAAACTCCTGCTCCCTGTGGTTCAGGGAAGGCAGATTTGAGACACCTGGTCTCCTGCCCTTCTGCTGGCGTTAATAAACCTGCTCTCGCTCATGACCACCGCGGTGTGGACGCCAATTTATCTGCTCTGGGCAAGAACCCAGAGGGACCCCTGTGGGGTTTCCTTCAACAGTACCTAGTGGTAGAGAATAAAAATCATTTAGTGTTTTACAGAAATTGTTGGGATTGGGTTAAAAAAAAAAATCCAGGGCTACTGACTTTCATCCAAGGAGAAAATCAACTCAGCCTAGAATCCGCAGACGTGTAAACATCTGGATTGATTGCCTTTTCACCACTTATTTTGGTGTTTGGAACTTGATTCAGTTCCACTGTGAGGGTTTATTTACTAAGGGTCCACTACCATCCTAGAACCAGGTGAGGCACTGTCTGGGGATGCGAAGGTCAGCACAGCAAGGTCCCTGCTCCCCAGGATCTGCGGTCCAGCAGAGATAAACAATACACAGTAAGTGCAGTGCCAATGAAGGAGGCCAGGGCCTGAAAGCGTTCCCCTATGATGGTAACACCCCTGGTTTAAATAAGAGGAAACCTCTGAAATGACTTAATTTGTCCAAGGTCACACAGCAAGGGCAGGGGCAGGGCAAGAAGGAGCCAAGTGTGTTGGAATGGCACAGGCACCAGCTACTCAGAACTGAGGCTGTCCTGAAGGGTAGAGCAGGATCCTGGAGGCCCCGGGTGGGTGGGGTGGGGAGGCAAGGGCTATTTAGCCGCCTTCATTTTGTTGCTTTTTAATCCAACACATGGAGAGTACTGGATCACTGCACACCTCTTGGGTTTTACATGCCCCTAAATTTACTCCCATGTAGCAACTAACAGGCTGTCTTTTGATGGCAATTCTGAATTTCTGTGATTGGCTCAGTCTGCAGCACGTGCCCATTCCTGGTCCATTACTAGTGAACGTACATAAATATCAGGAAACTCGTATAAACAAACAAAATTAACACTTGGGTTTGTTAAATGCCACACACATAAAAAGCTAAAGGGAAAGCAGTACATTGGGAGGAAAATTGCCACGTGGCATCTACAAAAGTATCTTACAAATCAGTAAGAAAAAGATGAAAGGCATGAAGAGGTAATCCCCAAACATAAATATAAATGGCCAATTCGTATGTGAAAAAGGTGGATAGTCTCAATAGGTATCAAGGAAATATAAATTCAAACAAGATATACATTTTTACCTATCAGTTGGACCAGGATAAAAATAAGGAATATACAAGGTTGGCAAGGCTAAGAAAATAAGCATTCTGGGGTAGAATTTTTCTGGATGAAAATAAGGTGAGATATATTAAAATCCTGAAAACTGTGCATAATCTTTGATTAGCAATTCCACTTCCAAAAACTGATTCTGAAGAATAGACAATGAAAATAATGGTGATGATTAAAATATTGAGCACTTACTATGTGGCAGATACTCTTCTGACTGCTTTCCGTGTATTTCTTCGTTTACCCACTGTAACACTCCTATGTAACACTTTCCATAACAGTGGAAAATAAGACCCACCCTAAACGTTCAACAATAGTAGATTGTAAAATCTAATTTACAGATTTTCAACTGCAGTCCACTCATACAATAGGAGACAATGCAATCGTTAAATAGGATGAGATATCCTAGATGCCTATTTGTTGATATCAAAGATATTAATGTTGTCTTATTAAATGATAAAAGGTTATAAAATAGTATTAAAATTAAATAGATATGTATATCATTGCATAGGGAAATGGCTGCCAGTATGTAAATAATGGTCATGTCTAAGCAATGGATTTAAAATTATTTTAATCTTTTATCTGTTTTTCCTTTCTCTCTCTATATCAAACATACATCAGTTGTATTTTAAAAAGAAGGGATACACATACACACTGTGGTGGCCACAAAATGTTGGTGGATACCCTTATCGTCACCAAGATATAAGAGAAAGAGTCTCATTTCAACTGAAATTCACAATAATACCTTAGTTAATTCTAAGTTTCTGCAAGACTACAACTGCCTTGAAAATTGTTGAGCTCTGAATCCTCCAAGAGGAAAAGGCAGAACTTGCAACACAGATATGCAGCCAGCGATGAGCCAGTTATGCCTCGAGAACCCCTTGGACTCTCCCAAACAAGCGGTAAGAGAAATGGAGCAAGCACACTTGCTAAGCCAGTAGGCCTCAGCCCTGCCCTTCCGTCTTAGAACTGTGAGCTGTGGATCCTGGCACAGACGTCTGTGCTCTGCGGAGGCTTACGCTTCCAAAAGAGCCTATGGGGTAGGGATTCCCATGATTTTCTGTTACCTACTGAGTAAAAGTTGCAGGTGGCTGGATTTGGTTCAATAAAAGGACGCCAGCCCAACAGTGTTTGTCACTAGCAGTACTATTATGTGGGTATGACAGCGGTTGAAAGGGAAAGTCCAAGGTCAAGCATATTACTAAAAGGAAAGCTGAAAAATGTAACATGGGACTGTATAGCATAGTAAAGCCACATGTGAAATATGAATATGGGTAAAACTGCATATATAAGACCCGTTTTTCTTTGAAACTGAACAAATGTATGTTAATACTACAAGAGGTTAATATCAGATCAAAAAAAAAAAAAAATTATGCCAAGTGAAAGAAACCAGACACAAAGTACTACATATTTTATGATTCCATAATATAAATCAGTTTATAGAGATGAAATTAGATTAGTGGTTATGTAGGGCTGGGGAAGGGCTGCTAAGGGGTGTGGAGTTTTCCTTTTTGGAGTAATGAAATTGTTCTAAAATCTTTTGTGGTGATGAATGCACAACATTGTGATTATACTAAAAGCCATTGATTATACGCTTTGGATAGATTGTATGATATGTGAATATATCTCAATACTGCTGAATAAATAATTGTGCAAGAATAGGCAGAAATAGCAGCTATGTTTCTGAGAAGTGAAGAATTTTCTTATTTGTTTACCTGCTTTGGTTATTATTAAAATAATGAAAATGCTCTAATGTGATTGAAGTCATGAATGCACAATATGCGATTATACCAAATACCATTGACTGTACACTTTGGATGATGAATTGTATGTGTTATTAATATGTATCAATAAAATTGATTGGTTTAAAAAATAAAAAAATATAAAAGGACACCTTTCTTGCAGAGAGACTTAAAAATTGAATTATTTTATTTATTTTTAAGAGGTACAAGGGATACAGCTCACTGAGCTATATCCGCTCCCCAATGAGTTGGTTTTTCATTTGTTTGTGTTGTTTGTTTTTAGGAGACACCAGGGATCGAACCCATGGGAAGCAGATGCTCAACCACTTGAGTTACATCCACTCCCTTCCTTAGTTTATTAATTCTACAAACATTTATTGATGACCAAGCATGTTTCTGCCCTTAAGATGACAGTGTTGTGGGGACAGAGTTATGCCAGTTACACTTCAGAATGGCAATAACCGTGCAGAAACCATGTACATAGCACTAGGAAGCAAGGGGACAGAAATACCTAAGTCTATGGGAGCAGAGAGGTTCTGTGTGAGGAAGCCATAAATGTAGTGAATCTGTATTTACTGATCACTAAATTAGGTGTCAGGCACCAAGAGAGCTATCAGAGCATGGCTGTCAGCAGTCTGGGGGGCCTGAATCTTGGCACTTACTTTCTCTCCCCTCCAGGAATCTGGAAAATATATCCAAAATACATCCAAAGATCACAGCTGGTAGATAAATGGGGTACTGATTTTATTAATCTGTGCAAATACCCTTTACCTCCATGCAGGGCTCCCTGTTCAACTACATTGGAGAAAATTCCAGATTTCCCAGCTCTTGGAACAGGAATGTTCAGGTATGCCTGCAGGCAGGCCTCCGGCATACACCTGCTTTCAGGTGGACAGAGAGCATGGCAGGGAGGGTGGAAGGTGGGCGGGTGTGGAAGTGATGGGCAAGGTCCTGCCCAGGTGTTCTTACACATGGAACAAAATACCGAGAGCAAGAGCACATGCCGGGCACGGAGAGAAGCCTGTTTACTCAGCCATCTTGCCCCCAGTGAACTTCAGTCCAGTGAACATCAAGGGCTCATCCTATGGGGAGGAGAGAATCAGGAAAAGGAGGGTTAGGCATGAATTTTCCAGATATATATTCTTCTCCTTAAGACGACATCCTGAAAGGAAGATAATGAAGGGGAGTGCTTGAATATGTGTAAGAAAGATTTCCCGAGATTGAATCAGCTGGTCTGTGAGTACAGAGGGACATAATTTTAGACACATTAGGGCAGAGAATGCTCCTTAGTGACCAGCAGGTGGCACTGTAGACAAAACATAGCTTGGTTGTTGGTCCATAATGTGGAGTCCAGGAGGTAGTGTGAAAGCCAGATATCAAAATCCAGAGTGTAGGGAAGCAGGGGTCTAGCTCAGTGGTTTGAGCATCTGCTTCCCATGTACAAAGTTCTGGGTTCAGTCCCCATTACCCCCTAAAAAAAAAAAAGAAACGCCCATACTGTTGTCTTGGAGCTTCCTCAAGTCCAGGTGGTAAGCGGAGGGAAAGGGTGTTTCCCCAATCCTGCCCGCCAGAACCTCTGTCAGTCCCACCTTTCCTGCCCAAAGCCTCAGCCAGTTCTCTATGTGTATCTTCCTCATTCACTCAAAAAGTATTTATCAAATGCCCACTAAGTACTGGCATTGAGCTAGGCACAATGGATCAAGTAAATAAATAAGAAATAAATCTTAAAACAAAAAACACGAATCCTCTACTGGTCAAGCCATTTTCTGCACAGCACCAGTTTCCTGAAGTTTGCTCACCAATCCTTCAGCCTACACATTTTCAGCTTTCTTCTCTCATTCAATTTCCATTTTAATGAAAAATACTTTGCATAGTACCTTTGGTTCACATTTTATATTAATTTTGAAAGAGGGTTAGAAGAGGTAATAGAAGCAGCTTTCCACAGGAAAAAAGTCCCTTTCTCCAATGACTAGAGGGGCAGGCACAAACAGCTCTCCTTGCGTAATTAGGTTAGACTAAAATATGCTACACTAGCAACCCTCAAATCTCAGAGGTTCCAACAACAAAAGTTTACTTTTTGCTCACAGTACATGTCCAAAGCAGGTCAAAAGGGGGTCTGCTCCACACAGCCATTCAGGGGCCTAGGCGGACACAGGCTACACCAGCTGGAACACTGCCGCCTCAGCAGCGACAGGGTGAGAGAGAAGTGGAGAATTACAGATTGGCTTTTCATTGCCTCAGCCTGGAAGAAACACCACCTAGACTCACATTTGATTCATGACTGCCTAACAGCAGCTGCATAGTTTGTGAGCAGTTCTATTGCTGCTATGTGTCTCACTAAACCAACAGGGAAATTGTAATTACTTGTTTGTAACTCTGTCCTGCTCCCTGAACTCTACTCAAGGGTAGAGATCACATCTTGCTTTGTATCTTTGGTGACTGGCCCAGCGGCCCAGAGTCTGGAATGAATGAACAAGGGCAGAAAGTAAAGGAAAGTGGAAGAAGTATCTAGGAGGAGCACTTCTGGAGGAGTGGTCCTACTGAAAAGTGAAACAGGGAAGGCCAAGAAAACAATCCCAATTTTAATTTTAAAAGCAAAACCAAACTCACTCACTATAGTGGGATAGCCTTCATGCAACATATGAAGCTTCCAGCAATAAAGACCGATTGCACTGCAGAAAGGAAGGAAAAAAGAACCCCAGAGGCACCCTGTGGCTTTGAAAAAATCCCCTGATGCTAAAGCAGTTTCATGAGTAAAGTAGGAATAGAGGGAAGGGTTTGACTTTTCAAAGTAAGTTTTTGAGCTAAGAAGGACGAAGGTGCTAATCCTGGGTTACCAAGGAAGGAGTTTGACTTATCCAACTCTTTCCTTTTTAGAAAAATAAAAGGGATTAAGCCTGAGAGTTGCTGCTTGTTTAGGGAGATGTCAGTTTTACAAGTCCTGGTTTGCAAAATACATGGGTTCATCTAGATTCTAGAAGATCTTGAAGGGCACTTTCAGCTCTAAGTGCCCTTCAGACTATCTGCCCAAGTTTGTTCCTGTTGTCCCCGGTTAATTTATTAATAGCAGCTCTTGCCATTCACTCTGAAAACTGTTTCAGGATGGATGATGAATGCAAAGTCATCCTAGTTACAAGTAACATTTACAGTAACTGGCTGAAAAAACGGTGACCTGGGGTCCTGGGAAGGAACAGCAAAACAAACATTTCCATTGACTGAGCACACCCAGCTTGTGCTGGCCTGAGCACCTAGAGAGGCACTTTGCTGGGAGGAAGCCCAGGTGTTTCAACCACTTTCTGAACAGGGTGTGGGTAAAACAAAATAGGGTTTGGGAGTGGGGGTGAACCCCTCACCCAGCCATCGCCGTCTTCCTGACCCTAGGCATTCACTCAGAGGCATCTGAGCATCAGTTTCCTTATCTGTAAAATGGGAATAATAAAGTTTATCTCCAAAAGCTGTTACTCTTATTTAACAGTGGCCGCTGTTATTCCATCACGTGGACGAAAATCAGAGGTTATGCAAGGGCAAATTATGCCATCAAGGCTAACAGTTAAAACAGCTACTACTTATGAGCCAAGAACTCAGGCAGTCAGTGCACAGTATCTGATTTAGAGATGAGAAAATGGATACCCGGAGAGATAACTTGCACAAGGTCACAAACTCATAAATGGCTGGGGAAATACTGACCCCAGGGAAGTGTGCGTCAAAACCCGTGCTCCAACTAACCACGGTATATTTAGTTAAAGGGAGGAAGCGGCAACTGTCTAGTCCCACTTTTCGGGCTCCAGAGCCATTGCTCGCCCCCCCCCCCCCCC
>JAQZBX010105419.1:0-10853 GCA_029593785.1 Cabassous unicinctus
TGGGAAGGGCTCTGCTGTCACCCTCAGGAAGGTGTATATAAATCAGAGAATAGTTGATATTATAAGAGCTACCATTTATCGAGTACTTACTCCAAAGGGAGCCAATGTAAGACTAGTGGCTAAGTGCATGAGCTTTAGAATCCGACTGGGAAGCCCAGTGCCACCACTTTCTAGCTGTGGTCAAGTTACTTGATCTGCCTAAGTTTCATATTCCTCACCTGTAAAAAGGAGGTGTGGTAGAACCTGCCTCATTGGGAAGTCATGAGGAGTAAATGAGATGATCTGAGAAGTACTTGGGACCATGCCTAGCTCATAGTTAAGTACTCAGTGAATGTTTTCTGTGGTGGTGATGATGATAAGGAAGAAATTATTTAAAGTTAATTAAATTAAAATTCAGTTTCTCAGTCATACAGCCACATTTCAAGTGCTCAATAGCCACATGTGGCTAGTGGCTACCATCTTGGACAGCAGGGATATAAAACATGATATGGAACATTTCCACATTATAGAACATTCTATTGGACAGTGCTGTTTGAAGGCTTTAGGGCAGTGTTTCTCAAACAAGAGTGATTTTACCCTCCAGGGCAATGTCTGGAGACATTTTTGGTTGTCACAGCTGGGGGAGTGGGAGTGCTAATACTGGCATCTACAGGTAGAGACCAGGGATGCTGCTAAGCCCCCACAACAGAATTACCTGGTCCAAAAAGTCAGTAGTGCCAAGATTGAGAAACCCTGCTTTAGAGTTTCAATCTCATTGAAAATCCTCAATAATCCTTATCTTACAGGTGAGGAAACAAGCCTGGACAGGTTGAGGAACTTGACCAAGGTCACACAGCTGTTAAGTGGCAGAGTTGGGATCTGAACTCAAAACAGTGTGACTTCAAACCTCTTGTTCTGAAACTTTAAACTGAAGGTGACTGTGTCAGAGCCACACCCACTCTGGTAAAATTCTTCCCACCAGTGATGTATAAGACCTAGCTTCTTCGTGCCCTCTTAGTGCTGCTCCTGGGAAATGCTAATCCCAACCCTCTAAGGCAGAGCAGTGTACCTGGGCCTCCTGCTATCCCACCTCCTGATAACCTTAGGGCAGTGATTCTCAAACCATGGGACACCCACCCTTAGGGCTGCATGTTAAAATATCAGGTGGATGGGGAAGGGTGGGGTTGGAGAAAACATGACTAAAATTATTCATATTTTACATTTTGGGAAAATGGAGGAAATACTCATTTTGTTTGTAATATAAACCATGGGAACTAGTGTTGGAAGAAAAGGTGATGATCTGTGGTTTGGGGGAAGAAAAATGTTGAGAAGTAGGTTCAGTGTCTTCTGATGATCTGGAATGGTTCCGCTTCCCTGACTGCCTCCTCCTTCCTTCCAGCTGCCTCTATCCAGAACGACCTCAACCAGGGTGGCCCAGGGAACCGGAGTGCTGATTCCCAGGGGCAAACCACCTGGTCACTGGAGGAGGAGAAGAGCAGGCTGCTGGCTGAGGCGGCAGTTGCACTGCGGGAGGAGAACACGAGGCAAGAGCAGATCCTGGCCCTCGCCAAGCGACTGGCTGTGCTGCGGGGGCTGGACCCGGATGGAGGTAGAGCCTGGGGGCAACTGCTCATGCATTCCCCCCCACCCCCAGGCCAGGCTCTGCAAAATGGCTGTACTCTCTGGCAGGGCTGAGTCAGGTGCCAGGGGACCCCCTGAGCCCAGAGATCTATTGAGCTATGCCCAGAACTACCAGAAGGTGCCAGGGCAAAGCAGTGGGTGAGATGACAGCCACCAGGGTCAGCAGACCCTCAGTTCCTTCAGGTGCTGAGGCTTCTGTTCTCCCCGCCCCAGCTTCAGGGCTGCTTCAGTGATGGCCCAGCCCTGCAGGGGTAGGGCACTGAGGGACAGAGTCTGAGCAGAGTGGTTGCAGAGACTGCTTAGCTCTGGAACATGTGCCACTGAGAAAAAACAAACCAGCTCACTGGGGGCAAGAGTACAGCCACTCAAGTAAAAGCTCATCCTCACTCCTTCCTCTGCTCCTGTCTCTCCCTCTTCAAGTGACTCTTCAGGACTATCGCCTCCCAGACAGTGATGACGACGAGGATGAGGAGATAGCCATCCAGAGAGTCCTGCAGCAGGTGGGCCCTGCCTTACCCACCAGACCAGCTCTTGCTCTTCTCTGCTTCATTGCCCCACCACCCACCTGGTCCCGTTCACCCTGTCTCTACTCTGGGGCTGGATGGGCAGCCACTCCGCAGCTCCTGTTCTGGCTGAGCTCCCCCACCTCCCCCAGTTCCTTGAGATAGGCAATCAGCTGCCGTAGGCCCCAGGTAGAGGAAGATGAGTTGAGAAGCTGAGGTCACAGAGCTAGGAGAGGATGCCTGGGCTTGGAGCAGAGAGTAGTACCTCTTCGCCCTGTCCACAGCTCACTGAAGAAGCTGCCCTGGATGAGGCAAGTGGCTTCAACATCCCTGCAGAGCTGGCTCCCCAGTCTCAGGCCCAACCCTGCAGGGCAGAACCTGAGGTAAGAAGAGCCCCAGACACAGACCCCCTAAGCCTCCACCTGCACCTTCCACCCTGCCCAGCCAGCTGCTCCCTCAGCAGCTCTCCTGTACCCCATCAGTGCCTTACACCCCTCCCCGCAATTCCTCTCTGGTCCCTGAAGGCCCCAGCCATGGCCTCTAGACTTGAGGCTGAGGAAGAGGAGCTCCCCTGGTGCTGCATCTGCAATGAGGACGCCACCCTGCGCTGTGCTGGCTGCGACGGGGATCTCTACTGTGCCCGCTGCTTCCGGTGACTGCCACTAGAATGCTCTGTGGGTCTGGGAGGGCTTGAGGCTTGGCTGGGATCTCTGACCTGCATCCCTTCTCTCCACAGGGAGGGCCATGATGCCTTTGAGCTTAAGGAGCACCAGACATCTGCCTACCGCCCCCCTTATGCAGGCCGAGAGCACTGAGGAAACCCTGGTTCCCCCAGGAAGGCAGTACTACAGGCACTCCCACCTCTGGGCCCAGCCTCAGGGCATCTGACAGGAAATTGCTGGCATTGGCAGGCTATACTGCCGATAATGAATACACCCTTCCTAAACTCTGGTGTCCCTGAAAGGAGGGAAGATTCCCCATTCAAGACAAAGGCTGGAAGAACCACAAGGAAGGCGTCCTCCATCATAGAAGTCTTGTGGAAGTGAGAGACTTAAAGGGGAAAAGACCAGGCTGGTTCTAAGGATAAGCCCTGAAGCCTGACTTGGGAGGCCCTTGGCACTTAGTGGGTCTAATAAAGTATGTTGATTCCTGGGGCCTAGCATCTCTTACCGCTTATGGCCCTGAGTTTGGGCTCTGTGAGAGGCAGCAAGAGCAGAGGAGGCTATAGGCCTAGTCATGTAGGGTGAGGGAAAAGGCTGAGCCATCCTGGAAGCTCCTCCAGGCAAGGACAGTCCCACACATCTAGTGGGCCTCATACACAGTTGGATGAATATTTATTCACCTAAACTGAACTGTTGTACGTGCTCTGGGCAGCCTAACGTAGCCACCAGGCCCGGCCTCAGCCTCTCTAGTACTCAAACAAGTTATACAGGAAATATGCAAGTATGGGTGGAGCAGATCCAGCTTGCTGCTTTACTCCCAAAGCACCTCCCACTTTTCAAGGTCACCTCCCCCAACTTTGGTTGCCTTTCAGACCCAGGATCTGTCATTTAGAAATTCCTCTCCCCCAGGCCCGACCCCGGGCTCTCAGCCTGTACCCTTTATACCCTTTGCATAGCCTCTGCTTTTTCACTTCCTGTCTTTGATGAACCAGCTCAAGAAAGAGCTGATGCCCCCTGACCCAGCTCAGTTTTTCTTGTCTTCTCTCTCAGATTTGAAACTAGTCTTTGTCACTTGGGCCTTGCTTGTTGGCAATGCCAAGATGCTTGTGTCTCTTAGCTGTATCCCCTCTGCTTGACCTCTGGGCCTTGCTAGATGGTCAACTCTTTGAAGCAGAGCTGTGACCTTCATCTTTGAATTCTCAAGACCTGTTTGGATGGATGGATGGACGGGTAAATGAGTTGGTGGATAGAACCCAGTGACTCAGAATGTTGGCATTCCAGTGTATTATTTCACCCTCTCTCCCGCTATCCCTCAGCACAGATATACTCCACACTTCATTCAGCCTGGGCTCCTAAAGGTTTTACCCACTTGGCTGCCAAGGAAAGCATTGGGCAACAGCCACGCCTGGCTCCCAGAAAGCACAGCTGACAGGAACAAGCTGTAACTGCACATACACTAAGATGTCCAAATGTTCTTCCTCCTCATCCATCTTCCTTGTCTATTTCCCAAGGAACTATTTCCCTCCACAGTCCAAGATCCAGAGGTTCAGAGCAGTGCTGAGACTGCCGAAGGTAGTTTCACAAGGTTTATTTCTGAGGCCGACTGAGTCTCCGGAGTTTCTTGAGTTCACTGAGGAGCTCAGAGATAAAGGACTGAGGGAGAAACAGGGTCGAGATCAAGGCATGGTCACTCCCACCCACCAAACTGCCCTCCCCGATCTCCCCCCAACCCCATCTCCCCAGAGCTGGGGAATAGAAGGACCCAGGTCCAAGCCTTTTCAAATATTCCTCTTTAGCTGCCCCCCTCCCTCCCTACTGAGCCTCCTCTTACCCCCAGACCCACAAACCATCCCTTACCTCTGTGGAGCGGGGACAGTTTTGGAGAATGGCCTGGATAGAAAGAGCAGAGAGTGAGCACACCACAGCACTTGCCCACAAGCCCCCACTCAGTCCCCTAGCACGTCTCTCCCTCTCTGAATTGGCCTTCCCTATTCCATCTGAGGAGGCAGAGCTTGGGTTCCTGGATTACCATTAGTCTAAGCCCAGCTTTCACTCTCCACCCCCTGGGCCTGGGGCCCCCATCCTACCTCCAGCTGAGTCTTCTGCTCCTCCGTGGGTAGTTCCATGAGAGCCTCCAGGTCAATCTCAGGCACAGAAGAGACTTGTTGATCCTGTTTGAGAATCACATGGTGCTCAGAGGGGCCTGGCCAGCTGATGCTGGAGTGGAGGTTGTCTAGGACTGGTGTGGGGTGGGGTGTTTGTGGGGAGTGGGATGCGACTGCTAAGGTTATAGGGTTCCTTTTGTGGAGATAAAAATGTTCTAAAATTAGATTGTGGTATAGCTGTACGCTATGAAGATACTAAACCTGGGTGAATTGTATGCTATATGAATTATATCTCAGTAAACCTATTTTAAAAAGTCATTGAAAAAAATTTTAAACAGAACAGTTTATAAAACTAAAAATGAAAACTTCAAAATAAAAAGGAAAATTTCACCCATCCTCCCTCACTCCTCCCACTGCCAACACTAACCATTGTTAAACAATTTTGGTCCTTCCCTACCTTTTTAAAAATGAATAGTGCTAGGGTTTTAATTTAGCCCTGTTACCCTAAGATCCAGTCTTTCCCCCTTCACTTTATTTCTAGCTCATCTTATTTATTTATTTAATGCTTGATTATTGAGTGCACGATAGACATGATCCTGCCCTTGAAAAGCTTATAGTCTCCTGAGGATACAGAAAAGTGAACTGACAATTGCAATTAATGGTGATATGCATTCTGATGAAATAGTATGGGAAGAACATAGGAGAGGAACCTAACCAAGCCTGGGATTCAGGAAGGCTTCCTCTAATATGAGACCTAAAGACTGGGTAAGAGTTAACCAGATACTTTATGCGTCTGGTCATGGTGGAATAACGGGGACCAGATTTATCCTCTTGACATAAATAAGAAGCTAGAATAAATGTATGCACATTTTCAGACATTGGACAACAGGTAGGTCATTACCAAGACCTGAAGAAACAAGAAGTAAATTCTAGAATTGCCCTAGATTTCTTCCTGGAGGCAATTTCCAGACCACAGAGCAGAGAGGGAGAGCCTAAGCAGAGCACAGTAGTCTTGCTTAATTGATGTGACAGAGATCAGAGTTCAAAGAGTTAAGGAGGCTGGAAGTTACTAGACAAAGTTCTGGAAAGGATAGAGTTATGCAGAAAGAGACTTCAGAAATCTGCATAAGGGTTCCCTTGAGTCTTTGCTGAAAGCTAAGATTCACATGTATAGGGTAAAACTGACAAGTCCAGGAAACAATGGACACTGAGGTAAACAGTTCCCATGCCTCACACAGGAATGGGAGATATTCAAGTTCCAACTAGTCAGAGTGGAGAATCATCATTGATCACACAGGTATTTGGTGGAGACCCAAGAAAGACCATACTTTAGTGGAGGAGGGGAGTAAATTATCCTCTGGATTAAAGGCTACTCTAGACTCACCTTAATGGAGTTTAAGTATAAACTTCAGAAGGATCAAACTGAACTACAAGTAACTTAACTGCCTACTAAAAGCCCAATACTCTTTAAAGGAGAACAACAAAATCCAGTTACTCCACTCCAAAGAGGATAAACCCAAATAGACTCACACCACACCATGTTATAATCAAAATGTCAAATACCAAAGATAAAGAGAATTCTGAAAATAGCGAGAAGTGTGTCCCATACAAGAGAGCCTCAATAAGATTAACTGCTGATTTCTCATTGGAAACCATAGAGGCACGGTGCAGTGGGAAGAGATACTTAAAGTGCTGGCTGAAAGAAAAAAAAAAAAAAAAAAGCCAACCAAGAATTCTATACCTGGCGCGAAATTGCCTTAAAATTGCCTTTCAAAAATGATGGAGTGACTATGACATTCCCAGATAAACAAAAGCTAAGGGATTTCATACCACTAAACTGACGCTACAAGAAATGCTAAAGGGAGTTCTGCAAGTTGAAAGGAAAGGACACTGGACAGTTGACTGAAGCCACATGAAGAAATAAAAATCTCTGGTAAAGATCATGACATAGATAACTATAAATGACAGTACTATTGTATTTTTTATTTGTAACACCACTTTTTAGGCAAATGCATAAAATTTAATGATAAATCAATGATTCTGGACTTATCATGTATAAATATGTACTTTGTGCCAAGAACTACATAAAGGTGAGGGGACAGTGGTG
The DNA here is from genome assembly GCA_029593785.1 of Cabassous unicinctus. Classification (NCBI taxonomy): domain Eukaryota; kingdom Metazoa; phylum Chordata; class Mammalia; order Cingulata; family Chlamyphoridae; genus Cabassous; species Cabassous unicinctus. Next base: position 6,998 of record JAQZBX010105419.1, read on the forward strand.
TATAGGAACAAAGCTTTTGTATGCAATTATAATTTTTTTTTTTAAGATTTATTTTTTATTTATTTATCCCCCCCTTGCAGCTTGTGCTTGCTGTGTCCACTTGCTTTGCATTTTTTCTGTGTCTGCTTGTCTCCTTCTGTTGCATCATCTTGCTGCGCCAGTTCACCGCACCACGCAGGCCGGCTTGCCTTCACCAGGAGGCCCCGGGAAATGAACCCGGGGCCTCCCATATGGTAAACGGGAGCCCAACCGATTGAGCCACAGCTGCTTCCCTTTTGTATGCAATTAAAGTTAAATTGGAATCACCGCAAATGAGATTGTTATGATTTAGGATGCTATATTTAAGCCCTATGGTAACCACAAAGAAAATATCAGAGAATATGCAAACTCTTAGAGACAGAAAGTAGAGTACAGGTTACCAGGGGTGGGGGACAGGGGTAATGGGGAGTTAATGTAAAATGAGTGTAGAGTTTTAAGAGAAAATTCTAGCAATGGATGGAGGTGAGTGTGCTGCAGCATTGTGAATGTGATTAATTCCACTGAATGGTTGGTTTGGGATGAGTTGGGATGGGAAAACCTATGTTGTATATATGTTTCTATAATTTAAAAAAAAGAAAGGGAAATTAAAGATATAATGACAATGAAATGCAATACATGATACTGGATGGGATCTAAGAATGGAGGAGAAAAGGCTCAAAAGGACATTATTATAGGAACATACGAAAAAAATTAGGATATGGAATAAAAGCTTTATATCAGTGTTAAATTTCTTGAACTTGATAACTGCACTTAAAGTGACTACATACGTGAATATCCTGGTTCGTAGGACATCTACATGAAGTATTATGTGTTCAAGGAGTAAAATGTGTTCAACCTGCTCTCAAGTGTTTGTAAAATGATAGATAGATAGATAGATAGATAGATAGATAGATAGATAAGGACAGAAAAATATGGTAAAGGTGGCAAAATGTTAAAACTGGTGGGTCTGGAAAATAATTTTTTAACAATTGGTGAGTGGGTGTCTGGGGAGTGGGAAGGTATGTAGGAGAGTTCTGTATGAGGTTTTTATTGTTTTTGCAACTGTCCCATAAGCTTGAAATTATTTCAAAATGAAAAGTATCTTAAAAATCCATTTACTTAGCAATGTAAAATACACAATGTTTAATATCCAATAAAAAAATCACTAGACATGCCAAGAAGTGGGAAGATATGACCCATATCTATGAGAAAAATCAGTTAATAGAAACAGACCTAGAAATGACAGGGATGATAAAATTAGCAGACAAAACATGAACATAGTAAGGAGAGAAGTGGAAAGTGTAAGAACAAACAAAATGAGGCAACTAGAGATGAAAAATACAATATTTGAAATGAAAAAAATTACTGGATGGAATCAGAAACAAGAAAAGATCAGTTGAACTTGAACACTTAGCAAAATAAACTAGCCAAAATGAAGCACAGAGAAAAAAGAAACTAGAAAAAGAACAGAAAAGAACAGAGTCTTGGTGACCTGTGGGATCATATCAAATGGTCTAACATATGTGTAATTAGAATCCCAGAAGGTGGAGGGGTAGGGCAGAAAAATAAAGGTTCATTCTAATGATTAGAATTCTGCCTCTAAAAAAAAGGTGTCAGTATCGCTCCCAAAACCATATTTCTATCATTCATATTAAATATAAGGTATGTACATTACTAACAGTAAGATTGCTACTGCATTTGGAGTTGAGAATATGGGTTTATATTCTAAATGTTCTTTCCCTCAAGAATTTTTTACTTTTAGGAAAACATTAGATCATTTGAGACAGTTATTCTCAGAAAATTAGCAGATATCAACCCCTTCTGAGATGAGCAAGTGTGATAAAGTTGTGACTTTACATTACATTTGGTAGTTTCCTACCAGATGCTGCCTAATTTGACCCCCTTTCTCACCTCCACTCTATACCCAAGCCCCATACTCCTGATCTCTCCAACATGGGGGCCAAAAAAATGGAGTAAGTCTCAGAGATTAGCTAACAAATGTTTGTTTCACAAATTAATTGTCAATACTTTTTTTGTAACTTTATTTTGAAATATTTTCAAACTTATAGAACAATTAAAAAAAAAAAATACAAACTCCATACAGATAACTCCACCATACCCTTATCCCCAACCCTCAGATACTCAGATCCACTAATTTTAACACTGTGCCACATTGGCTGTATCATTCTACCTGTCTACCATCTATCTATCTATCTATCTATCTATCCATTTTCTAAACACTTGAGTGTAGGTTGTATATATCATGCTACTTGAACATTTTTTTAGGAGGCACTGGGGATTGAACCCAGGACCTTGTACATGGGAAGCAGGTGCTCAACCACTGAGCTACACCCACTCCCATCTTTGAACACTTAATACTGCCATGTACATTTCCTAAGGACAAGGATATTCACTCATGTAACCACTTTAAGTGCTGTTATCAAGTTCAAGGAATTTAACATTGATATAAAGCTTACAGTCTATATTCCAATATTTTTCCAATATGTCCCAATAATGTCCCTTAGAGCCTTTTCTCCTCCCTTGTTAGACCCTATCCAGTATTATGTATCACATTTCATTGTCATTGTCTCTTTTGTTGATCATTCTTTTCTTTTTTTTTAATTGTGGGAACATATATACAACATAAACTTTGGCAATACTTTTTTTAAACAATTTATTGAAGTATATCATTCATACATGAACATACATAAACAATAAGTGTTCAGTAAACCTTGTGAACTCTCAAAACAAACATGCATAACATCACACAGGACTCCCACACATCACCCCACCACAAATACCCTGCATTGTTGTGAAACACTTGCCAACAAACCATGAAAGAGCATCATCAAAGTATTACTACTAACTATAGTCCGTATCTTACTCCCCTATACCTTTTTTTAAGGATTTACTTGTTTATTTACTTTTATCCATTTTTACACACACACACCCTCTGTTTTTGCTGGTTTTTTGTCCATTCACTGGGCAACTCCCTGTGTCCGTTTCCTGCCCTCTCTTCTCATCTTCTCCCCGTCTTCACCAGGATTTGATCCTCAGAACTTCCGATGTGGGAGAGAGGCATCCTACTGCCTGCGCCACCTTAGTTCCTGATTTTTCGGCGCATCTCTTCGTGGCTCTCCCTTGTGTCACTCTCCTGTTATGTCATCAACTTGTTGCATGGCTCACAGGGCCTGGTGGCCCACATGCCCTCTATATTTTTCTTTCTTTAATTTTTACCGGGAGGTCCCAGGAATTGAACCCACGTCCCTCCATATGGGAGACAGATGCCCAACTATTTGAGCCACAACCATCCCCCTGCTATATCTCTTAAGGTTGACCAAAGATACTTAGAGTTACAGTCATTTCCCATACAGGATGGTTATATAATAAATCAGGCTTAGTTTATCACCAGCATTCTAAAAACCAGACCTAGGGAGAAAAACTAGGTCTGGGGACACATGCATGGTTTCAAATATAGCGAATTTTTAGCCTACCCTGATTATCACAAAATCAGGACAGCGAGAATATTCACAGTGGCAATATATTTTTAAAGTTGAAAGTTTAATAGACTGTTTCTTAAAAGCATTTTAAAGATGTCACCACACCAATAGGGCTGCATCAAAATGCCAGCTGCGGCGGACTTCCGGGAAGATGGCTGACTAGTAACACACAGGAATCTCTTCTCCAGAAAAATAGCGAGAGAACGGCTGAAACAGACCCAAAATAGATCTTCTAGGGTTTAGGACAGCAGGGAAAGACTGCATACCACCGAGAGGAGAGAGGGACAAAAGAGAGAAATCGCGACGACAGAACCAGAACCGTGAGTTTTTAATCAGCA
>JAQZBX010105420.1:0-10852 GCA_029593785.1 Cabassous unicinctus
CTCGCATCTGGTCTTGATGAGAACTAAGCACCTCCATTGATGGCCGCCACAGTTTATAGCCAGCATTGTGTGTTTGGAAGTTTCAATTTGGATCAAATTGGTTTAATTGATTTAGTGATTGTGCACTCTTGTGGAAATAACTCATTAAGCGTCCTTTGAAATTTCAGTTTTGTCCTATTCCAGACTGGAAATACTATATGCCAAATAAAACCAGAACACTTTTTTATTGATCTATTGAATTCTTGTGCACTTGTGAAAGTTTGTGGTTTGTATCATCAAACCACAAAAAAAGCAGAATCAAGACCTATGGGCCTCACAGCGATATGGTGAAAACTTCACATTAATTATGGATGAAAGGCTCAGAGCTGCCAAGCAAGTTCAGATTAAGTTTGGCAAACATTGTTATTTTCCAGAAAACTAGCCAAGTATTACACAGGGGATACTCATCCTCTTCTCCTTCTACTACCACTTGTTTCTCTTTGCACCAATTATGGCATTGAGATTTTGGCAACTTTGCTCTAGATTTATGGGAATTGGAAAGAAGGTTAATAGTCACAACCTCTTGGAGTCTTTTTTTTCTGTGAATATCCATTTCTATTGAAGTATGCATTTTGAAATATGCTATTTTTGATATCTGCCTCCTGTACTAAATCTCCCAGTTGAAATGTCCCAGATCTTCTTGTGATGTGGCTAGCGCTCAGGAAAATAATGCTGCTGCTAGATGGCCAAGAATGCTTAATATAAATATAATACTTTAATCATAGTCATGGCTTGTTCTAAACTATTGCAAAACATATTTTCTTATTTGTAGTCTTTCAATTAATTACATTGTCTACACATCAGTCTTTATCCACCACCCAACATGGTGACATCTATGGATACTGACATTTGAAAATGTGGATTCAAATCTGGATTTTACCTCCTTTACCTGCTGCACAAGCTTAGAAAATGATGCCATCTTTCGAGAGCATTACTTTCTCTACATGAAATGGGGTCTAAAATATAATGTATATTCACATCAGTCAGAGGCCTGGAAGGAAAAAGATATCACTTTAAGAAGTGGTAATTGGTGGTTTACAGAGACTATTTACAGTTGTGGGAAGGATTAACAGGAAACCAGCAAGGGAGAGTGAAAAAGCCCAGGGCCAGTATCTGTAGGAAACCATTACCATCTTGATGCCTGAAGAGGCAGGGGAATGGAATGATTACCTGAACCCGGAAACAGCTGCAGATATAGGAGAACACTGCCCAGCAGGAGCTAAGGCTTTCGGCATAGGGACACAGGTACTGCCAAATGGCAAGCCTGGCAGGAAGAAGCAGAGGGAATTACCTGACTTCTCAATCCTCTCCTCTCAACTCCTATCAGCAGGATCCAATTGGAAGCCAGAGGGCAAGTGAGCCTGATTTACACAATACACAGCAGGCAGCCTCCCAGAACACAGAGCAGAGTAGAGAAGTTCAGAAAGTATCTGCAGGGACAAAATGGGAATATCTAGCTCCAAGCACATAGGTAGTTTTAAGAATAAAATGAGATATGTGTGAGAGTGCTTTATTCTTAACTGTAATATATTATTCACATGCTACTTTTCATGATACAATTTTTCTTCCAAGTTGACTTCATGGCTTCAAATTCTTATCACATCTTTCTTTGTCAATTGACATTTTTAAAATTAATTATTTTTTTATTTTTAAAGAAGCTTTAGATTACATAAATGTTACATAAAAAATATAAGGGGTTCCCATATGTCCTACTCCCTCACCCTCCCACACTTTCCCACATCAGCAACATCCTTCATTTGTGTGATACATTTGTTACAATTAATGAATACATATTGAAGCATTGCTACTTACTATGGACTACAGTTTGCATTATAGTTTATACTCTGTCCCGCACAATTTTGTAAGTTATGACAAAATATACAATGGCCTGTATCCGTCACTGCAATATCATACAGGACAAATCCAATGTCCCAGAAATACCCCCACATTACACCTATTCTTCCCTCTCACATCCCTCAGAACCTCTGGTGGCTACTGCCCTTAAATCAATGATAAGAGTTCTTCCATTGCTAGAATAAGAAGTCTACAGTAAATAGTAATGTCTACTTTAGTCCATTGTTCATTCCCCAATCTTGGCAATTTTGGAATGGTGATGCCCACTCTCCTCCTAACTGAGAGGGAGCTTAGATGCCATGAGGCAGATGGATGGAACTATCTTCTTTGTAGTTGCAGACACTCTTTGTTCCTTGGGATAGGCTTTGTCCATTATCATCCCCTTGTTAGTTGTCCTGCCTGAGTCCAATGAACTGGAGAGTAGGTATTGCAACTCAGCTCAAATTCAGGGCTCAACTGGCACATGGATAGACCAAAGATTTGAGTCTCTGAGATATATATTTATCAAGTATAGTGCTAATTATGGGTTCAAATAAAAGGGGCAGAAGAGCCATGTGTTGAGAACTTATAAATGAGTCTAACTCTGTTACACTGGGGAGCATAAATTCCAGAGTAAGGCTTGCTGATGAGGTGCCAAATTCCTGAGCTGTCTGCCTTGTGTTTAGTTTCTAGATGTCTCTAGAGCCCTCAGGAGACCTGCTATTTGAGGCATTGTTTACAGTAGCTGTCAATGAGATCCTGCTGAGGCTTGCATAAGCATAACCTCTGGAAGGACTTCCCAACTCCCTTTGAAATCTCTTAGCAATAAAAACTCATTTGTATTTACCATTTCCCCCTTTTGGTCAAGGTCTTTTTCCAAATGCATTGCTAGCTGGTGCTTGGTAATAATTTCTCAGTGCCAGGGAGGCTCATCCCCGGGAGCCTTGTCCCACAATGGGGGGAAGGTAGTGCATTCATATTCTGAGTCTGGCTTAGAGAGAGGCCACATTAGAGGAGGATTTCAGGAGGTAACTCTTAGGTAGTATACAAGACTAAGCTAAATTTCAATTTCACAAGAAAAGGTTCATAAGTACAATCATCAATATCAAGGGCCTGGCATAATGGTCTGTCTCCTTTCACTAGGCACTGCCCTTGCACTTGGGGGATTCTTGCTGTCCTGTTAGAGAATGTAGAAGAACTCCCAGGATGGGAATTCAATATTTTTTTCGGTTATTATGGGGATCTCCATACACCAAAACAATGTCCCATGAATACTTGAACATATTTGTATGCCTTAGAGGCATGCCCCAGGTGAACTCCTTCCCATGCATCCTCCCATCACTGACACCCAACACTAATGATCCTCCCTCATGACTGCTGTGGCCCTTCTGTGATCAAAATCCTTCCCATGCATCCTCCCATCATTGACAGCCAACACTAGTGGTCCTCCCTCATGACTGCTGTGATCCTTCTGTGATAGAAATCCTCTCCAAAAATGAAGTCAACAAAATCACCAAATAAAATGAATAAGAAAATGAAATAATAATTTAAAATATCACCAACAAAATTCAAAATTCTAAAAAAAACTGAAATAAAAAACAATTTTTTAGACATTCTGTCTTTCATCACCATAAGATATATTTTTTTGTATGTACAGTGACATTTCCTTCCATATATTCCCCCAGTGTCTTATTTTTTTCATTTTGTCTTCAAGGAAGCTTTTGGATCCAGAAAAGTCACATAGAGAATACAGGTAAATTCCATATAACCAATGTCCTTCCCCTTTTCCACACTCCCTTAATAATAACATTTTACATGTGGATGGTACATTTGTTACAATTGATGTACAAATATTGAAGCATTGCTACTAACCATGGTCAATGGTTTACATTATGGTTTACATTTTGGATTGTACCCATTTATAGGTTTTGAGGAAATTGAAGTGCCCTGTATCCATTATTGCAAGATCACGCTGAACAATTTTAATGTCCCAAAATGCCCTATGTTTCATCTACTCTATTCTTCCCTTCCCCTCCCCTCGGAACCTATAGTAACTACTAAGTTTCAATTTTTGGGAGAATAAGATTCATAGTTACTTGGAATAATATTGAGGGCTTGACATATTGGTCTGTTTTCTTTTATTAGGCACTCCTATGTTTCCAAGGGATTCTTGTCCCTGTAATTGAGAACATAACAGCACTCCCCAGGAGGAGAGTTTGATATTTTCTTGATTATTGTGTGGGTCTCTACCCACTGATATAACACACTATGATAAAATGAACACTTACTATTCCATAGAAGCCTGCCCTAGGTATGCCCTGTTCCATGTACTCCCTCCCCCACATTCAACACCCTACACCAGTAATCCTCCCCTGTCATATCTGCCAAAGGAATATTCCCAACATTGTAGTTTTAATGACAGACTTACAAATCCCCAGAGTTCACCTGCTCCTTTCCTCAACCCTCCTTCTAGTTCCACAGATAGTCCAACCCAACCCCTCTAACTGAACCACCTCACAGACCAGCACTGCCAAACCCAATAACATCACTTTAACACTGTCATGCTCATCCACTGCACAACTACACCCTTTCACCTTATCATAGGTTTCGCTCATATAGGCATCTGCTCACCACCTTCTACTCCCTTTCTGTCTCCTATAAACCTATCTTCCAGACTCTAGCTCTTTCAGTCTGCTCAATTTGCTTGATTCATATCAGTGAGGTCATATAATATTTGTCCTTCAGTGCCTGGTTTACTTCAGTCAACATAAGGTCTTCAAGATTCATCCATGTTATCCCATATGTTAATACTGCATTCCTTCTTACAGCTGAATAATATTCCATCATATGTATATACCACAATTTGCTTATCCATTCATCTTTAATCAACATTGGGGTTGCTCCCAACTTTTGGCAATAGTGAATAATGCCACTATGAACATTAGTATGCATGTATCTGTTCATGTCCCTGCTTTCAATTCTTCTGGGTATATACACAGCAGAGGGATTGCTGGATCATATGGCAGTTCTATAATTAGCTTCCTGAGGAACTGCCAAACTGTCCTCCACAATGTCTGCACCATTCTACATTCCCACTAGCAGTGGATAAGTGTTCCCTTTCCTTCACATCCTCTCCAACACTTGTAGTCCTCTGTTTTTTTAATAACCTCCAGTCTCATGGGTATAAGATGATGTCTCATTGTAGTTTTGATTTTCATTTCCCTAATAGTTAGTGATGTTGAGCATCTTTTCATGTGCTTTTTAGCCATTTGTATTTCTTCTTTGGGGGAGTGTCTATTGAAATCACTTGCCCTTTTTTAAAATGGGCTGTTTATCTTGTTATCTTCAAGATGTATTTCTTTATATATGCTGGATATTAGGCCCCTATCAGATATATGTTTCCCAAATATTTTCTCCCATTGAGTAGGCTGCCTTTTCACTTTCTTGACAAAGCACAAAAGTTTTTAATTTTGAGGAGGTCCCATTTATCTTTTTTTTCTTTTGTTGCTCAAGCTTTGGGTGTAAAGTTTATGAAACCATTTTCTACTACAAGATCTTGTTGATGCTTCCCTACATTATCTTCCAGAGGCTTTATGGTCTTGGCTCTTATATTTAGATCTTTGATTCTTTTTGAATTAATTTTTGTATAGAGCATGAGATGGTGATCTTCTGTCATTCTTTTGGATATGGATATCCAATTCTCCAAGCACCATTTAAAGAGGCCATTCTCTCCCAGTTGAGTGGGCTTAGTGGCTTTGTTGAATATCAGTTAACTGTATATGCGAGGATCTATATCAGAACTCTCAGTTCTGTTCCATTAGTCAGTTTGTCTGTCCTTGTGCCAATACCACGCAGTTTTGACCACTCTAGCTTTGTAGTATGTTTCTAAGTTAGGTAGTGCGATTACTCCAATTTCATTTTTCTGTTTCAATATGTCTCTAGCTATTCAGGGCCACTTGCCCTTCCAAATAAATTTCATAGTTGGCTTTTCCAATTCAGTAATAAATGCTGTTGCATATTTATTGGAATTGAATTAAATCTGTAAATCAGTTTGGGTAGGATAGACATCTTAATGATGTTAGTCTTCCTATCCATGAACAAGGAATATTCTATTTATTTAGGTCTTCTTTGATTTCCTTTAACAATGTTGTGTAGTTTTCTGCATAGGAATCCTTTATATCTTTAGTCAAGTTTATTCCTAGGTATTTGCTTCTTTTAGTTGGCATTGAAATGGAATTTTTTTCTTGATTTCCTCCTCAGCTTGCTCAGCATTGGTGTACAGAAATGCTACTGATTTTTGAGCATTGATCTTATATCCTCCCACTTTACTGAACTCATTTATCAGCTCTAGAAGCTTTAATGTAGATTTCTCAGGGTTTTCTATGTATAGGATCATGTCATCTGCAAATAGTGAAATTTTTACTTCTTCTTTTCAATTTGGATGCCTTTTATCTATTCTTCTTGCCTAAGTGCTTGGAAACTATTTCTAACACAATGTTAAATAAAAGTGGTGACAGTGCTTATCCTTGTCTTGTTCCAGATCTTAGAGGGAAAGCTTCTAGCATTTCACCATTGAATATGATGTTAGCTGTGGATTTTTCATATATAACCTTTACCATGTTGAGGATGTTTCCTTCTATTCCTATATTTTGAAGTGTTTTTTTCAGGAAACAGTGCTGGTATTTGGTTGAATGTTTTTTCTGCATCAATAGAGATGATCATGTGATTTTTTCTTTCAATCTGTTAGTGTAGTGTAATACATTGATTGATTTTCTTATGTTAAACCATCCTTGCATACCAGGGATGAAACCTACTTGATTGTGATGTACAATTTGTTTGATGTATTGTTGGGTGCGACTATCAAGTATTTTGTTGAGGATTTTAACATCTAGATTCTTTAGAGAGATTGGTCTATAGTTTTCATTTTTGTGGTTATTTGTGTGGGTGATTTTGGCATCATAGAATGAGTTAGGCAATGTTCCCTCCACTTCTATTTTTTGGAAGAGTTTGAGCAAGATTGGTGTTAGTTCTTTCCGGAATGATTGGAAGAATTCACTTGTGAAGCCATCTGGTCCTGGGCTCTTCTTATTTGGGAGTTTTTTGATGACTGATTCAATTTTGCTGCTTTTGACTGGTCTGTTGAGTTCACAAATTTCTTCTTTCTTTAGTGTAGGCTGCTTGTGTGTTTCTAGAAATTTGTCCATTTCATCTAAGTTACCTAACTTGTTGGCATACAATTTTTTAAAGTATCTTCTTATGATAATCTTTATTTCTGTGGGAAGTGGTGATATGCCCTTCCTCATTTCTTATTTTATGTATGTGCATATTCTCTCTTTTTTTCTTTGTTAGTCTAGCTAAGGGTTTGTCAATTTTATTAATCTTCTCAAAGAACCAGCTTTTGGTTTTATTTTTTTCTAGTGCTTTCTTATTTTGAATTTCATTTAGCTCTTCTCTAATCTTTGCTATTTCCTTCTTTCTACTTGCTTTGGGACTAATTTGTTGTTCTTTTTCTAATTCCTCCAAGTGTGCAATTAGGTCTTTGATTTTAGCTTTTTCTTCTTTTTTAATAGAGGCATTTATAGCTATAAATATCCCTCTCAGCACTGCTTTTGCTGTATCCCATAGGTTTTGATACGTTGTGTTGTCTTTTTCATTAATTTCAAGGTAGTTACTGATTTCTTTTTCAATTTCCTCCTTGACCCATTGATTGTCTAAGAATGTGTTGTTCAACTTCCATTTCTTGTGCCTAATCTGGTTCTCTGCCCCTTAACTGATTTCCAGTTTCATTACATTGTGGTCAGAGAAATTACTTTGTATAACTTCAATCTTTCTGAATTCGTTGAGTGTTGTTCCATTGCCTAGCATGTGGTCTATCTGGAAAATGATCCTTGTGCATTCAAGAAGAATGTATATCCTGCTGTATTTGGGTGTAATGGTGTAATGTTTTGTATATGTCTATTAGGTCTAGATACTCTAACATATTATTCAAGGTCCATGTTTCTTTATTGATCCTCTGTATAGATGTTCTGTCTAATGGTGATAATGGTGTATTAAAGTCCTCCAGTATAATTATAGAAGCCTCTATTTCTCCACTTAGTATTTCCAGTGTTTGCCTCATTTATTTTGAGGCACCCTGGTTAGATGTATAAATGTTTATGATTGTCCTTTTTTCTTGACAGATTAACTGCTTTATTAATATATAGTGTCTTCCTTGTCTCTTACAATAGTTTTGCATTTAAAGTCTATTTAGTCCAATATTAGTATAGCTACTCTTGCCCTTTTTTGATTATTGTTTGCATGTAAAATTATTTTCCAACCATTCACTTGCAACCTCCTTGCATCCCTGGGTCTAAAGTGAGTTTCTTGTAGATAGCATATGGATGGGTCATATTTCCTTATCCATTCTGCCAATCTGTGTCTCTTGATTGAAGATTTTAATCTATTAACATTCAATGTTACAACCGTCAAGGCATTACTTACAGTAGCCATATTTTTTTTAGGTTTATATATGTCATGTGAGGTTTTTCTCTTTTTATCATTTTAGTTATTCTTGCCCATAATCTTCATTCCTATACTCTCCTCCAACTCTCTTTCTCCTGTTTGTTTTTCCTTTTCAACCTGCAGAAGTCCCTTTAATATTTCTTGAAGGGCAGAACTCTTATTGACAAACTCTCTCAATTTCTGTTTATCTGTGAATATTTTGAACTCTCCCTCAATTTTGAATGCCAGCTTTGCTGGATCCCAGTATTCTTGGCTGGAAGTTTTTCTTTTAGCACCTCAACTATGTCATACCAATGCCTTCTTGCCTCCATGGCTTCAGATGAGAGATCAGTGCTTAATCTTATCCATCTTCCCTTATATATGATCAACCTCTTTTCTTTTGCTACTTTCAGTATTCTCTCTTTGCCTTGAGCATTGGAAAATTTGAAAAGTATATGTCTTGAGGTAGGCCTGTTAGGATTTATAATTTTGGGGGTTTGCTGTGCTTCATGGACATGTATGTCCATATCCCTCAAAAGAGTCAGTAAATTTTTAGCCATTATTTCCTCCAACACTCCTTCTGCCCCCTTTCCTTTCTCTTTTCCTTCAGGGATGCCTATAATGCATATATTTGTGTATTTCGTGTTGTCATTCAAATCTCTAAGTCCCTGCTGGATTTTTTCTATTTTTTAAAATCTATCTGTTCTACTGTCTGTCTGATGTCAAATGTACTGTCTTTGACATCAAAGATTCTTTCCTCTGCCTGTTCAAATGTACTGTTATGTGCTTTCAGTGTATTTTTTATTTCTTGCATTGTGCCATCCATCATCATCATATCCATTATATTCTTATGCATGTTTACAATTTCTTCAGTATGTTCCCCCAGTGTCTTCTTTTTGTTAACGATCTCCTTTTTATTTTTATTTTTTCCTCCTCCGTTTGCTGTTGTTGTTTGCACTTGTTGTCTGCTGTCTGTGTCCTTTGATGTGCGTTCTTTCTATGTCTACTTGTTTTTCTTCTCATCTTTCTCTTATTTTAGGAGTCACTGGGAACCGATCCCATGACCTCTGGTGTGGGAGAGAGACACTCAATTACCCGAGGCACCTCATCTTCCTGGTCTGCTACATCTCTCACTGTCTCTCCTTTGCTTCTCACTTTGTTGTGTAATCTTTCTGTGCCAGCTCTCCATGGTGTGGGCCATCAGCTCTCTGCAGCGTAGGCCATCAGCTCTCCACTGTGCAGTGCAGGCCAGCTTTCCTTCACCAGAAAGCCCCAAGAATCGAACCTGGAGCCTCCCATACAGTAGATAGGAGCCCAATCGCTCAAGCTATACCTGTTTCCCCCCAGTGTTTTCTTAATGTCCTTTATCTCTTCCTTCACTTCATAAGTTGATTCAAGATATCTGTTTGGACATACTTGATTAGTTGTTCCACATTCTGCATCTCCTCCTGTTTTTCAGTTTGTTCATTTGACTGGGCCATGTCTTCTTGTTTCTTAGTATGGCTTGTAATTCTTTGTTGGTGTCTAGTCATCTGTTTACCTTGATGGGCTTATTAGGTGGTTAGCTTCTCTTTCTACTCTAGCATTTTATTTTGTTGTTTTTTTGTATGTGTGTGGTGAGGTTCCTTTCTGACACTTGGTTCCTCTAATTCTATATCCTTGCAGTTGTCTGTGTTCCCTTGAAAAAAAAATATTAGGTCCAGAGAAAAGGAAAGAGATAAGAAGAGAAAAAGAATACTAGTACTAATATTATCATATTATAATGTTAAGGTGGAAGAGGAAATGTACAAGAGCTAGGAAAATAAATAAGTAATATGGATAAAAATCATAAAAAATACAAAGGGATAAGAATAAAAAATGTGGAACAGAAAAAATGAAATAAGAAACAAAATAGAAAAAAAAATAGAATGAATTAAAAGGCCAGAAAGATGAAAAGAAGAACAAAAGAGAAAGGAGAAAGAGAGAAATAGAAATGAAGGCCAAACAAGAAGATGTGGAATGAAAGAAAAGCAAGAGAAGACAGAAGATAGAAAACTGAAGGAAAGAAAAGAAATAAAGTAGGTTGAAAAAAATAAATAAAAGGAAAAAAGGAAACAAGGAAAGAGGAAAGACAATAACAAGACAAGAAACAAAACAATAACAATAACAACAACAAAAAAACAACCCAGGAAAAACAGTCTTCCCTCTTAGGCCCCTAAGGAGCTTCTCAGGCTGCCGGTACTCATCAATCAATCACTCTGCAGCCTGCCCTCTGCAGGTGATGTATCCAGGTTTAGCAAATAAAATAAAGAAAAAGGGGAAAAGAAAAGAGAGAGGAAAAAAAGAACTGATGAAAAATAGCAGATCCAAGAAGACCTAAAACAAGAAAATATCTGTCTATGCATTTTTGTCATAAGGTACCAGATGAGTGCTTGATAACCTGGTGGATTCCTTCCCTTAGGATGTATCAGGAATTGAACCAGGGACCTGATATATGCAAAGCAAGAATTCCTCCACTGAG
>JAQZBX010105421.1:0-10852 GCA_029593785.1 Cabassous unicinctus
ACTATTTGCGTTAGCAGTTAAATCATAATCATAATTTGCGATAAACTAGACCATTGTATTCATTCCGTGAAGAGGGCTAGCTGTTCTTTTGGTAATTACCTGCTGGGGAAATAGAGGCCTCGATTGGCTTTGGGGGGACTGTGCCTGTTTTAGGTCAGGACCATGCTGAACGGCTGCTGAATCTTACCCGTCATTGGAACCATGGCAGCAATTGGCCAGGCCCCTGTCTTAGGTTGATCCAGCGGCTATGCCGCGTAAAAGGAAAAGGAAGGAATGTCCAGTTTCTCGTTATTGACTAACCAGTCCAGCACCCGATGAGGCATATTTCTCAAGGAGTCCAACAGTAGCCCCATACCGTTTTGGCCCTCCTTTGCAGTGCTTTGCTTTGCACCCAGCGGTTCCAATCACAGCATAAGCTAGGAGCATGTTTTTGCAGGTAAACAATTTAAAAAGGAATGATATCGCTATTATGATTAAGATTATAACCAGGGTGAAAGAGGCCCCAAGTTCTAAAGTGCCCAGTCCTCCTCAGTAAGTCGGGTATCCTTGATCCCTCCTTGACCACCCGCGGACCTTGTCTCGCATCTGGTCTTGTCGAGAGCTAAGCACCTCCATTGATGGCCGCCACACCTCTGCATTTTGGCCATTTGTATTTCCTCTTTGGAGAAATGTCTATTTAAAACTTTTGCCCATTTTTAATTGGATTACTTGCTCTTTTTTTGTTGAGTTGTATGATCTCTTTATATAGAATGGAAATCAGACACTTATCGGATATGTGGTTTCTAAGTATTTTATCCCATTGATTGGGGTGCCTTTTCACCTTCTTGATGAAGCCCTTTGACCAAAAAAGTGTTTAAGTTTGAGGAGTTTCCATTTTTCTTTCTTGGGTTGTGTAAGGTTTAAGAATCCACCACCTACCACCAGGTTTTGGAGATGTTTTCTTATATTTCTTCTAGGAGATTTATGGTTCTTGCTTTTATATTTAGGTCCTTGATCCATTTTGAGTTAATTTTTATATAAGGTGTGAGATAGGGTCCTTGTGCTTTCTTTTGGCTATGAATATCCAGTTCTCCCCGTACCATTTATTAAATAGACTATTCCGCCACAGCTGGATGGGTTTGATGGGCTTGTCAAAAATCACATGTCTATAGATGTGAGAGTGTGTTTCTGAACCATCAATTTGGTTCCATTGGTCTATGTGTTTATTTTATTCCAGCACCATGCTGTTGTTACCACTGTAGCTAGGTAACATGCTTTGTCAGTTTAGCTAAGTGTTTGTTGATTTTGTTAATCTTCTAGAAGATTACCTGTGGTTTTGGGGTACAATGCTCTGTATATGCCTGTTAGGTTTAGTATATTTATCATATAATTCAAGCACTCTGTTTCTTTATTGATACTATATCCAGATATTCTATATAATGCTGAGTGTGGTGTATTGAAGTCTCCAACCATTATTGTAGATACATTTATATCTTCCTTCAGTTTTGTCAATGTTTGACTCACATAACTTGGGGCATCCTGGTTAGGTGCATATACATTTATGGTTGTTATTTCTTCATGGTGAATTGCCCTTTCTATTAATATATTATGTCCTTCCTTGTCTCTAATAACAGTTTTGCTTTTAAAATCTATTTCATCTGATATAAGTATAGCTACAAAAGTTTTTTGTTTGTTTGTTTGCTTTTTACTGCATGTGTGGAATATCTTTTTTCCAGCCTTTCCCTTTTAATCTATTGGGTTTAGGGTTAGTCTCTTGCAGATAGCATATAGATAGCTGATATTTTATCCATTTAGCCAGTCTGCGTCTTTTGACTGGGGTGTTTATTCCATTAACATTCAATGTTATTACTGAAAAGTCAGTACTTAATTCACCCATTTTAACCTTTGGATTTTATCTGTTCGTATTTTATTTTTTATCACACTTTTGACACTCTTCATTACTTTTACTGATATAATCTTCACTTCTAGACTTTCTTCCAAGCCTCTCTGTTTTGTTTTTTCTTTGCAGGCTGTAAAGCACCCTTTACTGTTTCCTGCAAAGCTGACCAATTTGTTATAAACTTTCTCAGTTTCTGTTTATCTGTGAATATTCTAAACTCACCCTAATTTTTGAAAGACAATCTTGCCACATATAAGACTCATGGCTGGCAGTTTTTCTTTTGCAGTATCTTAAATATATCATACCACTTCCTTCTTGTCTCCATGGTTTCTCTGAGAAATTGGCACTTAAGCTTATTGTATATCCCTGATTTGTTATGCATTGCTTTTCTCTTGCTGCTCTCAGAATATTCTCTTTGTCTTTGGCATTTGTATGTGTCTCAGTGTTTTTTTAAATTTATTTAGATGGGAGTACATTCTGCAACTTATATTGATATGTACTTCCTTCAATAAGGTTGGGAAATTTTCTACCATTATTTCTTGAAATATTCCTTCTGCCCCTTTTCCTTTCTTTTCTTTTTCTGGGTCAACCATGACACATACATTTGCACATCTTTTGCTATCATTTATTTCCCTGAGGCTTTATTCAATTTTTTCCCATTCTTTTCTTCATCTGTTCTTTTATATGTCTGCTTTCAGAAACCATGTCTTCAAACTCAATGATCCTTTCTTTTGCCTCCTCAAATCTGCTGTTATATGACTCCAGCATATTTTTAAAATTCATTTATTGCACTTCTCATTCCCATAGAGCTGCTGTTTTTCTATGTATGCTTTCACATTCTTCTTTGTACTCACCCAATATTTTCTTAATCTCCATAATCTCCTTATCTAGCTCATTGAATTTATTAAAGCATTTTGTTTGAATATCTATGATTGTCTGAACTCCTTTATGTCATCTGGAGGCTTATCATGTTCCTTTAACTGGACCATGTCTTCCTGCTTCTTGCTATGGATTGTAGTTTTTGTTGGTGTCTTGTCATCTGTCTTAATAGATGTATTTATAATGGTACAGCTTATCTCTTTAGTTTAGGGCTTTCTTGCCCTTTCTCTCTTACTGGTTGTGTAGTAGGAACTGAGGATGTAGTTGGTGCTGTAAACTGTGGAGGTTGAAGCTGCCTGTATTGCCCAAATATTGATGATGATTCTTCCACCTATCTCCTTTGCCAGGGCTAAGGACTGAGCCACAGCTATGTATAATATTCTATGGAGGTATATTCTGGAAGGTAGTGATGGAAGGGGAGTAGTGATGGGTGAGCTGATGCTTGATATACAGAATCTATTATTTGGTTTATTGCTACAGTTTGGAAATGGATGTAATTTATCGAGTGGAGATATTAGTGTAATTAACAGTGCTGAAGGATGAGTGTAAATGTGGCTGAAAGGGGGAAGTTTTGGCCTGTCCATGAGGATAGAAGGAAAGCAAGAGGCTAAGACAGTCAACTGTATAACTCAATGAATTTTGGGGTGGTTGAGAATTTTAGTTAAAAATACAATAAAAGAATGTTCTTTCAGGATCTTTAAAAAGGTGCATCATTCATTCTAATTAATACCTAAGTGTTAACTCTTGAAAAACTTCCTTGTTACTGAAATATGGCCTCTTTCTAAGCCAAACTCAGCAAATGAACAGATTATCTGTCTACTGACATGGGATGGGACTTCCTGGAATGAGACTCCTTTGCAATGAGAGATTATTACTAAATGCTAACCTGGTATGCATTTGAAAAAGACCTTGATCAAAAGGGAAAAACATTAAATAAAAAGCTTTTTATGGCTAATTGATTTCAAAGTGGGACAAGAGGTCATTCCAGAAGTTTCACTTAAGCAAGTCTCAGACAGTTTTCACCAACACCCACAGTAAATAGAGCCTCATACAAGAGTTCTCAAAGGACTCTGGAGATGTCTGAGAACCATAGGCAATGCACACAACTTCATGAAATTAACACCCATTTGGCAGGTCCTATTTGACATAATATGATAATCTATTTTCCAATTATAACATAGTTACACTCATTTATAATTTCCCTACTCAAGATTTTTCTATTCTTTTATTTGAACGTATAATTCTCAATATACCCTCTAAAAATATCTGTTGGAGTCTTAAATCTTTGGTTTGTTTATGTGCCAGTTGAGCTTTGAATCCCAGCAGAGTAAAAACCAACACTTACAGGGGATGCCTGTGTATTTACTGAATAAGCACTCCACATCCTCTATTGCCAATACAAGGACATCAATCATTTCTTTTGTGATATACCAGCCATGTTGTCTCTTGTGAGCATGGACACCTGGATCTATGAGTACACAGTGTTTGTGAGCACTACTCTCTAACTAGTTTTTTTTTAATTGGCATTTCATATTTCTTTGGTTGGACTCTCCTTGCTAATCCTGACATGCATTCATTGAACAGAAATAAGGTTTATTTGGCGTGTCGTACTCAACTCAGCATGTTGACTTTATATTATGCACCCTCTCCTTACACCTTTATATGCTCGAGTTCCCTCCGATATCAAATAGTGAATGTGGGTCTGTTTGTCTTCTACACAGTCCTTACTCTCATGCTTAGCCTTGTCATCCATTTCCTGAGAAAAATGGAGATGACAGGGTCATGAAAAAGAAATGCTTTTCTGTGAAAATGGAGACAAACTTTCTCCATTAATGAGGAAGCCTTATGTGCTCATACATTAAGCAGTGTGTGCAATTAAGAAATATATAATCCTGGCTTAAAAATAGAGAATTATGTTAGGTGAATTCAAAAATTAAGGTTATTACAAAATAATTAGATATTCTAAAGCCATGATTTTGTTTCTTTTTGGTGACGGTTTTCATAACTATAAAAAGATATTACTCTACTAAGGATTGGTTAATAGGAAGGTTGATATATAAGTAGTAATGAAAATGTAACTGCCTGACTTGAAGTTAACTACCGGAATAAAAAATTTACTATATAAGATTTTTTCCATAAGAGATTAAATTTAGAGAACTGAACAGTAATTATTTTAGGATATATGGATCTAATTGAAAGCAAAAGAGTCTTCAATTTATTTTTATTACACCTTAGTCTTAATAAGTGTGTAATGTTCCTTGTTTTTGCCAGTACACAAAGGAACTGACAGATATACAGATTAGTCCTAAGTCCTTGGGAATCTAGAAAGCTTTACATCACTATGGATGAAATGTGACAAGTTTATGAATTCCACTAACAGAGTTCCTGGAATTATGCAGGTGAACCCCAGGTAAATGAAATTTTTAACAACTCTACTTCTGGTTCTATAATTAAACTGGGCTATAAGTGAATCTGGGACTACTTTAAGTTCATTTTTAAAACTTACAGTCTCATGAATGCATGTTAGTCTAACCAAGCCACTCATCAATCATTTCCCAGGACACATTCAAATTTTCCATTCCATTTAGCCCCTGGACACTTATATAAAATAATGTCTGTCAAAGGAAGTAATGTCTTAACTCATTAGTCACATGATTCTTTGAACAATATTGGAGAGTGGAGAATAAACTTACTTGGATCAGTATTGTAACAGTTATCGCTGCTCAATTCCACCTAGACTAGACTAGAAGATCTGAATTTTAAATGACAATATAAATGTGGCTGTTTATATACTAATGCCAAGTTAGAATTTAGTGTTTTTGTCAGTACTAACTGGTCAAAAGTTTGATTTATAGAATGGCAAATGAGGTAAAGTTGTTTATACCCAATTTTAACTATGTGAACAATTTTCATGACAAGGAATGTTATAATAATGTCATAGTGATGTGGCAAGATATAAATATGGTTTCCTGTTGGAAGATTTACCTTATCTCACATAAATTATTTAACTTTTACATTTGGAAAAATAAAAGACAAATATTGCTACTTAAATACCATAAACATATCTATTGAGAAATTACTATATTTTGGGAGAAACAAAGGCTATGGATCACACAAAAATATGAGACAATTTGGCAAAAGAAAATCTACTTAAACCTATGTTCTTGCATTGCCCCAAATCCAATTAATCACAAAATCTTAATATCTTCTTCTGAACATTTTGAAACTTTTCCACTTCCTCAATATCTATAATCAAACTTTACTTCAAGTTCTCCTTCTCTCTCCCTTATGCTTTTCTCTCTCTTGGGTTTACAGCTGAATTTAAATGGGATTTGGAGTCTGGTATTTTCAGTCTGTCTCCTTAAATGAAAACACAGAAATAACTTAAGTACAGTATAAGCTGAAATATATTATATAAAATGAGATTGAGTGGTCCACAGAGACTCCAGAAATGCTTAAAGGAGATTTGATGACATGGCAACTGTGGGCAATTATCAATATGACTGAGAATTAGTGATGTGAAGACCCCATTTTTGCCATCTTTGAAACCAGTTACAGTGCTCAGAGCTATATGATATTCAGCTATGGAAGTGAATGAATTCTGTTGTTGCATCCATGTTCCCTTACTGGTTGCAAGCATGCCTGCTTTCTTGAATAACCACCTCAGAAGATAAAGTCCTGGGTCACAGTATGTAATTCAAAGTCTAGAGTGGATGCCTTAGCTATAGTCCTCAGTCAGCTAGAGAATTGAATATTTGAGTTCAATAAGAGATATTGAAACTTTTTTCTTTCTAAGATACATCTAAAGAAGGTTCAGAAACAAAAAGTGTAGCAATGTCCTCTTGCCTTTCTTTTCAATCCCCCAACATCCTAGTACATAAGTTTTCATGAATGAGTTACAGAAAGATGTAAGATATTAGTTTTAGACACAATGCATTAGTAAATAAACAAGTGGTCTAGAATATTAAATATAATTTGATTACTATTCCCCAATTAAGCCACTAGGGCTTCATATCATTCTACATGGATAGAGATTGTGACTGGAAGAAGAAAGAAATTGTTGTCATGAAGTCATTTGTTAAGTTACTGTGTAAGAATTGGTACCCTTGGTGCCTGGTACCAAGTGTGATCCAAAGATGGGTAAAAAGGTCATCTTTTCCCCTCAGCAATGGACATATGTGGAAGCAAATATGTGAGTGAATCTGATGCCATCACCATCTCTTTTAAATCACAAAGGACCTCCACCTTTCTGATTTCATAGGATCATGCCTTCCTGGGTAGTTTCCCAACAGCACTTTTGATTTTTTCTCACAAGTTAGTGGGATTTGGAGATGATTGTGTTACTATGAATGTAGTGTTCTAACAACATTCTGTGTTCTTTTTCTTTCTCTCTTTGAATAAGGACTGGCTTAAATATGTTCCTGGGGTAACCTAATCAAAATAAAACTTTCTTTAGTGATACAATTCTAGGTAATTGTAAGTGATACAATTCCTTAGTAATGCAATTCTCACTTTTATCTAAGCCATCTATATACTCTTATGATCAGAGTCACTCTGAACAAGTGATGACAAGTTCAATCATTAATGAATTGAGTTATGACATTACCCACTGTCGTCATATAAATTATTTTAGAGAATAATTCATATTTCTCATATTCATCAAGGGTAAGTTCAGGTCATCCCCATAAGGAAATATCCATGAACGCCACCCACTAGATACTTCATCTCTGCTTTTATAGATACACTTTGTTCCTAATAATGAAGCATATCACAAAACCTTGAAAACATTTATTTTTTTATCCTTCCTTCCTGTAACATTACATGGTAGCACTGTCTTTGTCTTTTTTTTTTCTTCATTTGTCCAATTTTTTGATTAATGGCTACATTCTTTCAAAATATGAGTTCCTCAAAGTAGGATTTGTCTGTTCTTTGACACTTGTGCTTCCAAATATTTATTAGAATCAGCTTGCTATATGCCCAACAAATAATAATTGAATTTGGGTTGGTGGGGGAGAAATGAAATCTGTTCAATATTGATTTTCACCATCAATTAACAAAATATATCTCAACATAAGTATATGAATTTATGAAGAGTAAAAAACTACCTATATCTTATTAAGTTTGGAATGAGAATATTTTCATTTTATAATTTCACAGATCCTTTACAAAATAATGTTTTACACTTGTATCTTTCATTGGACTTTTTTTTCCAAAATAGGTAAATGGAATTATTGAATTAAAGATCTGTTTGATTTAATAAATAATTCACTTTAGACTAATCAGAAAAATCTTATATATAAAGCTCAGAGTTCTTTAAGTGTCTTGCTCTCTCTCTTACTTCATGAAAAAACAAACACCAGTGCCATTTTCTTACTCAGTGCTTTGATGGCTCCTGCAGAGATAATTAGCTCTCAATTCCTAAGTCCTTCCCCAGCATCTTGGGGAGAACTGTGATATATCAGAATCCCTTTATTCCCTGGGTTTTTGTGGGTGGAGTAGGGCTGGGAGGGGTTTGCTCAATATATATCTGACTAAATACATACCCATCCTAGCCAGCCTACTCTCTTGGCTGCTCCCATACTTTGATCATTGTGTGGACTCTGAGAATGATTCTGCTCTGAAATCCAGACTAGAGCTTTCTGTGTTTAAAATACCCAAGTCCATCTTGATTCATTTCTGTTAATGGGCCAAATGGGCAGTGTCCAAAATAACTTTCTAGTAAAAATTTCTAGTAAAATTTTTGCCAAATTCCCTTTCCTTTCACATGGCAATAAGGGTCTTGCTTCCTCTTTCATCCCAAGTGTTTTTCATCCCTTGAAGTTGACATAGTGTTCACTGAATCCACTAGGTGTGGGCCATGGTTATACATTGAAAGGAAATTTTGTTTTTGCTTTTAATCTTGATATAGAAACACAAACATATCAAGGTCAGATATTTTCAATATCAGTGTACTTTATTTTTAGAGTAATTGGCATTGCCAGCAATTTTTAAATGCAAATATTTTCAAAACTAATTAAAAAGAAATTATTTTAAATGGACACAATGTTATTGCTTCACAAGTGGCACATGTAATTAAATCAGTTACTGAGGACCATGAGAGATTGAAAAATATTTAAGACATTTTCTGAACCTACAAAATATTACTATATACATATATATACACATATATATGTATTTTCTAAAAATTATCCTACCACTTTGAGTAACATTACCCTTGTCATTACTAATTTTAACATTAAATTTTTATAATAATTTAAATCACATTTGCAACAAAAATTAAAAAATATGTTGTACCTAAAATAATGATTGCTCCCAAACTGTGTATATAAACCATTTCAGCCAACTAACATATGCATACATACATTATATATTTGTGTATATATATGTATACATATATGTGTATCTTTTGCCAACTGAATTGACCTTTAGAACATATGTGAAAATATCAAGGAAAAAGTATCATAACTCCTCACAAATCTTGGCCTGTGGCCATCCAATGTTATTAGTCACTTGCCCTACATTGTCAAAGTCTCAGTGGGAATTCTCAAGACATCACAGAAAAGCAAGTAATTTGGGCCGTGTCTCAATGGGCATTATCAAAGGATCACAAACAAAGCAAGTGACACAACTCCAGGTAAAGAGCCCTGGACTCTGGAAGCTAGTATTACTCCATGATGTTATCTAAAATATCAAGTCCAGGTATGAGAGATGAATATGTACTTTTGTTAGAAAAATAGCAATGACATTTTCTCATGAAATGACTTTGAACATGTGATGATGGTAGGACTGCTGTTAAATGACCAAAGCAATGAGGGTAGAATATGGAAAGGTATTAAAAGGTACTAATCTCATTTTTTTCATTCATTACATAAGAGCAGGAAAAGCTCTTCCAATGGTTAAATGAATTTTCATTAAAGTTAATTTAATTTCATTTTTAAAGTATTAGCATAAGCCTTAATAAATTCAAGGATCTCTTTAAACCTCACAATAAAAGCTGGAAAAAGAGGAAAATTTTATTTGATGAAAGTAGTTTAAAATTATATGCAAAAATTCACAAATTATAGATATATATATAATACTATATATATCCTTAAAATTAAAAATGAAAGGGCTTCCTGAACAATTGTATATTTTTCAAGACATGAAGAACTTTTTAAACCTGAAATATATGATTATACAGTTTTTGAAATAACTAGTGTTATAGTGAATAACTGATCTCGTAATGATGGCAAAAAGTAGTGATATTGAAAACCCAGTGAATGATTGATTTTATCTATAATCTAATTCCCTGAATTTATGGTGAATAAAGCTCAGCTTTCCCTCAAGAAATGCATATATATGAAAACATAGGCACTTGAAAAATAATCAGAGGACTCCGTAACCAACCAAATAAAAAGGTTTATATGAAATAAAATGGAACCTCAAATATAAGAAAAAAATTTTTGTCCATCATGTAAATACAAGAAATTTATAGGAAACAATCTTATTTAAGGAGATTTTGAAGAATAAATAAGAATTATAAAGAAAGAGGAAGTACATTGTGTTTTGAGCCTGTGAAGAATCCTCCCGAGATGGGGAAAAGAATACAGCCTAGTCAGAATGCTTTCATATGGTGCTATTATCATAAATTTGCATTGTCCAGGAAGAGAAGTGTTTTCATATAGGTATGTGATGTGATCATATATGTATTTTTCCTTTGTCTTGGCCCTTTGGCAATGTGGATTACTCTTTCAATTGAAATGATTCTGGATTTAATGTGATCATTTTAAGAAATGAGTAGCATAAAAGTTGATACAATTCAGAATTGAAATTTTGAAGTGCAGTTGGAGGGGCATCAGTTGCATTTTTTCCAACAGTATGCAGCAGAAATCTGAGAGTATCAATTGAAGACAAAAAATTGATTTGGAGCTAACTCATATGTAAGATATCTGGATTTTAAAGTAAAAAAGCACACTCAAAAAGAGGTCCTATCTATTCAAACCTATACTTGATGCTGGAGTTTGTAGGTGTACATCCAGAGACTTCTGTCTTTGGACTGTCCATGTGCCAGCTGGGCCCGGAACATTGGTGGAGCAGCAACTCCTACTCTACAGC
>JAQZBX010105422.1:0-10852 GCA_029593785.1 Cabassous unicinctus
CCGAGGCCTCCTTGTGAGGGCACGCCGGCCTGAGCGGTGCAGTGGGCTGATGCAGCAACCTCACGGCAGGAAGCGGGTGTGGCGCAATGGATAGAGCACCCGTTTACCATATGAGAGGCCCCGGGTTCGCTTCCCGGCGCCTCCTTGTGAGGGCAGGCTGGCTCGCGCGGCGCCGTGGGCTGATGCGGCAAGACCTCACGGCAAGGGAGAGATAAGCAGACACAGAGAAGACACGCAGCGAATGGACACAGCAGCACAAGCAGCAAGGGGGGGATAAATAAAATAAATAAATCTTTAAAAAAAAAAAAATTGATAATTAGGCTTTCCCTTATTTTACATTTTTCAGTTTCAGTAATCATTGCTTAAAACACATATTACAAATTTTCATCATAATACCATCATCCATTTAGATTTTTAGAACTTTTTTTGCAATATAACTTAGAAGAAAGTGTACATATTTTAAGTGAGTAGCTTGATAAATTTTCACAAACTGAGCATTCTTGTATAATCAATCTGAAATAAAAAAAATAATAACATGACCATAAATGGGATGTGTCCCCTCCAGTCATTACCCTTCCAGGGTAACCACAATTCCAACTTACAGTTCTTAGCTGTATCTGTGCTTTGCCTTTGTATGAATGCACTCCTACGGTATGAACTCCTTGTGCATGGTTTCTTTTGCTCAATGCTAAATCTGTGAGAATCATCCATGTAGCATACCTCAATAGATAACTCATGCTTATTGCTGTATAGTAATCCATCGTATGGGTACACCACAGTGGGTTTGTCCTGCCTCCTGTTGATAAGCATTATCTACAGCTACCATAATCATGCACTTGATTATTTCCTGCCATCTTAAGATCACATTCATAAGGTAATTTTCTTGCATGTTTTATGCAGATTATACACCCTAATAATCAGTGTCTGTGCCTCTATGTCTTTCTCGTGCCTTTTCAAGTTTGTGATAGCTTGATTGGAAGTGAGGTTGTGGGTCCTTTCTTATTTTTGGAATGTCTTATTTTGATATAATTTCTAATTTACAGAAAAGTTGTAGGAATAGTTCAAGGAAATCCTGCTACCTTTCACTCAGACTCACCAATTGTTTACAGTCATCACATATCATCTCTCAGTTACTGTTGTTACTAGTTCATGCTCTTCCAGCTTCCATGTTGCTGAGCAGACTCGCTATCCCTTTATCTGTCCTGTGTTCTCCCTTCCTGGAGGACTTTAAATCTTCTCTCCAGATCTTTGAAAACCCACAGTGTTGCCAGCCAGATTGAGGTGTGTGTCTATTCTCATTTCTCCTGTCAAGAACTCAGAGAGTCCTGGTTGCCAGCACAGGATTGTCTTCTCAGAAAGATCTCCATGTCCCTCGTTAGTGCCTCTCCCTCTGTTCCTCTTCCTCCCCTGATGCTCCTCGTCATCACCTGAGGTCCTTCTGCATCTGCCCATCATGTCTTTTCCATCAAGATCCCCATCTCTATGTTTTTGCTCTGTGTCATGAGCTGTTTCTTCTGTGGTTCACAGTATGGACCCTCCTCTATCCCAGTTTGTCTTGAAAATCATCTTTTTGCGTCCAGAAAATCTCTGTGCTCTAATTGGCTTCCCCGGAGTGTTCTGTAATTCTTTCTTCTCCTTTATGTTGTCTTCTGCCTCCTCCACTGGTTCTGGTTCAGTGGGAGAAGTTCTATCTCAGGCTGTCCACCGGGTCTCTGCTTTGCCAGCTCACAGTTCCTCACACTCTCACACCCAAGACAAGCTCATGGTGGCCGCTTCACCTGCCCACATTGATGGCTCTGGAAGGCGTGTGGCCATTTGAAATTATTTTTATGTTTGTGTTTGTATTATGTTTGTGAACTAATCCATTCCTGTGGATGTGAGATCCTTTCAATTGGACTACATCAGTGAGGAGTGACTCAGGTTGAGTCTCTGCCCTCTTGATGGATCTGATAAAAACAGAGACACAGGAATAGGGAACACCATGTGGGAGAGAGGACTCCAGTTTTGCCCACAGCTGAACTGTAAGGAGAGAAGTACCTGAGAGCCTCAAAGAGCTGAGGCTCAGGGAGAGATGCGCTATATGCCTGAGAGCTCACAGCTCAACTCAGGAAGAAAGCAGAGCAGCAAGATTGATAAGAGGAGGCTTGGAAAGAGATAAGCCCTATGCCTGGTTGCTTACAGCTGAGCTCCGGGAGCTGGGCTCCAAGAGACAGTGAGCCTGCAAGGAAAGGTAGAGACCTCCGCAGACATCAGTGGCCATCTTGTTTCACCACATGTCAGCTGACTTTGGTGAGAAAGCATCTCTACTGATGCCTCAATTTGGACTTTTCATGGTCTCAGAACTGTAAGCTTTTACTCCAAATAAATCTCCTTTATAAACACCAACCCATTTCTGGTACTTTGCATCAGCAGCCCTTTGGAAAATGAAAACAGGGCCTGTGCCAACAAGCCTGCCATAGCTGAGCATCTGTTGTGGGATGGATGAATGGGGGAGTGTGCCGCCAGACCAAGAGGGATGGACATTCTTGGAGCAGCATATGAAAAGGATATGTGGTACTAGAGGGATCTCAGGTATGGCTGAAAGATGCAGTACTTGTGTGGACTGATGGGACAACTAGTGGAGGACAGGGAGGCAGGGGCTATCCTGACAGCCCCAAGTGCCACATTAGTGTATTCAACCTTAGGGAGCCATTCGAAGATGCACTGGTTCCTCTTCTCCTAGATGTGCCCATGGCTTACTCCTGCATCTCCTGGCTTTTACTCTCATGTCACTTTCTCAGGGCACCCCTGGCATACCCAACCCCTCCTTTCTGCCTGATTGTCTCCATGGCATTGACAGGTATCTTACATATTCCACTTTTACTGACTCATCCTGATATTATCTGTCCACCCCACACACACACACTGGAATATAAGTTTCATGAGGGCAGGGATGTTGATGTTTGTCTATAGATATATCTCCAGGTCCTAGGAGAGCACCTTGTGCATTGTAGGTACTCCATAAATATTGATGTTAATGTGAATTAATGGACTTAGGGTGGATTGGTGTGGAAGAGACATGAGGCAGGTAGGTCAGTTGGGAAAATGCTGTGGGTATCCAGGTAAGGAATGGTGAGGGGTACAACCACTTTGGAGGGCAATATAGAAAATGTTTTGAAATATTAATCCAGCAATTTCACTATTTAAGCTCATTTGTTGTGTTATTTGAAAATAGCAAAAGTTGGAAACAACCTAAATGCCCATTATTAAGGGATTGGTTAAGTAGTTTTTAAAATTCCAGTGTGAAGTACTATGAAGCTGTTAAAAAGAATAAGGAAAAACTTTATGTGCTGATATGAAAAAGATCTCTAGGATATTATAAATGAATGAAAGCAAAGTCAAATTCAGTGTGTGGTCTTTCCAAAGGGTAAAAATATATATATTTACTTGTAAATGCATAAAATATCTTCAGAAATACGCACAGTTATCTTGCATTGTATGTCTTTCTGTAGAATTGAAGAGCGTCAGGGACTTGATCTGGATTAGGCTTTGGCTTAAGGTAATTTTGTAGCTGGTTGGATCTTCTATCCAGACCACGAAAACTTTCTCCATAACAGCAATAAGGCTGTTTTGCTTTCTTATCATTTGTATTTTCACTGGAGTAGCACTTTTAATTTCCTTCAAGAACTTTTCCTTTGCACTCAACTTGGCTACCTGGCACAAGAGGCCTAGCTTTCAGCCTGTCTGGGCTTTCGACATGCCTTCCTTTCTAAGCTTAGTCATGTCTGGCTTTCAATTTAAAGTGAGAGAGACGTGCTACTCTACCTTTCACTTGAACACTTAGAGGCCATTGTAAGGTTATTAATTGGCCTAATTTCAATATTGTTGTGTCACAAGGAATAGGGAGGCCTGAGGAGAGGGAGAGATGGGGAAGGCTGGTCGGTGAAGCAGTCAGAACACACAACATTTATTAAGTTTGCTATCTTACATGGCACATATGAGCCCGTATGATGCTCCCCCAAACAATTACAATAGTAACATCAAAGATCACTGATCACAGATCACCGTGACAGATATAATAATAATGAAAAAGTTTAAAATAGTGTGGGAATTACCGAAAGGTGACACAGATATGAAGGGAGCACATAGTGTTGGAAAAATGGCACCAATAGACTTGCTTGATGCAGGGTTGCCACAAACCTTCAATTTGTAAAAAATGTAATATCTGCAAAGTGCAAGAAAATGAGATAAGCCTGTAAAATAATAACACCCATAGGAATGCTGATTAGGATTTGAACATAACTTTTGTGGGGTACATAGTTCAATCCCCAACAATGTCACCTGTCTTTATTGTCTATTTATTGTCTGTTTCTCTCCATTAAAATGTAAGCTCTCTATGAGAGTGAATTTTTAAGCAAATAGAGATATGCTGAGAGGGACCTCAGACTTTCAACACTGCGCCCCTCCTCCCCACCGGAGTTGGGCTAGGCAGTAAATCCTTCTGAGACCTTCTCTGTCCATGGCAAGGGCATTTGGTTGGGAATTTTGTTGGGCTCCCAAAAGAGCCGGATTTGGTCTCCTCCACCTGCTCAGGGGATTGAAGACTTTGGACACCTGCTCCTCCTCCCCCTGATGCCTGCTGACCCTGGTAAACTGGGCCCTATGGCGGTGGGGAGGGGCAGGTGGGATATCCAGCAGAGAGCAGAACTGGTGCTGAGCATGAGAGGGAGAGGCAGAGAAGGGAGGACAAGGATTGGACATCCAGGCATCAATTATTCATTGATTGGTCACTGTATTATAGGTTTTTCCCCCTAGGAAAGCTGCTGCTTTGTGTAGTAGGATTATATTTACTTGTGGAAATTACCTACTAGAAGTGTGTGTTTATTATGTTGTCATTAGTAAGGCAGGGAAAAAAGATAAAGGGATATAGAGAAGCCAAGAAATGAATAAAGATTACTTAACTTTGTTTTTAAGAACTTTATGTCTGGGGAAGCAGATGGGGCTCAAGTGATTGGGCTCCCATCTACCATATAGGAGGTCCAGGGTTCGATTCCCAGGGCCTCCTGGTGAAGAACAAACTGGCCCATGCAGCGAGCTGGCCCACGCGGAGTGTTGGCCCGCACAGGAGTGCTGGCCTGCACAGAAAGCTGGTGTAGCAAGATGATGCAACAAAAAGAAACACAAAAGAGAGACAATGAGAGACGCAGCAGATCAGGGAGCTGAGGTGGCGCAAGACATTGAGCAGCCTCTTTCCACTCCTGAAGGTCCGAGGATCGGTTCCAGTGCCACCTAAAGAGAAGACAAGCAGACACAGAAGAACACACAGAGAGCAGACAGTGAGTACAAAAACTACAGGGGGGAGGGAGGGGAATAAATAAATCTTCAAAAAAAAAAAAGTACTTTATGTCTGACTTTCAATTTTGGTTATGATTGATTAACTGGCTTCAAATTTCCATTTCTACAACATATGTACAAAATCTGGAAAAATATATCTAAAGAAGTATTTTCAGGCAATGGACAGCAACCAGTGGAAGGTTATGATCCTTGTCATGAGGGAAGCACTACCAGGTGCACTCTGCATTCATCCTGGATTTCTCCCTAGTGCAATTTTCAAATCATGGTATGGGGAAACAGCTCAAGCAGAAAGAAGCAACCTTGCTGTCAGAGGAAAGAGACTGGCATTTAGACTTTCAAAACAAAGAAAAACCCTTGGGATGCAGCTGTTCCGGCCCCACCGGTGACCACTGTCGTTGTGAACGCGGCGCAAACGGTCAGGTTCTGACTTAGGGTCAGTCCCTCCCCACTGCACTATCGGCCTTGTGCGGCTCCTTGCTGTGGGCCAAGACCAGGCTTATAGGTGATGCTCAAAAAATATATGTTGTATTTCGATTGCATCCTGGTGAACATCTACTTTTTGTGTGTGTTTTTTCCCAATAAATTTTTCAGTGGACTTTAACAGACTCACAGAAAAGACGCATTACAAAGTGAACACCCCCATAGTTCCGTGTGTTCCCTTCCGGTCACTAACGCCCCAAAGTCAGTTCCATTAAGCTTTAAATTTTCATGTGTTTTTTAAGGTACTACGGCAGTACGGAGAGTAAAACGTGAAAAGCCCCAGGCTTCCTCTTGCGTTTCTGCTCACGGCCCGGATTTCCCACCAGGCCGCCGCATTTTGGCCTTGGGAAGCATCAAGGGGCCCCTGCTCGCGCCCGGCCAGTCGCGCAGGCGCATCGGATTCCGCGGTCCTCCCCCGTGGGATGGGAGGACGAGCCCCCTACCCGGGCTGGCTTCGCCCCCCGATCGCCCCGCCCCGATCGGCCGTCTGAGCATCCCCATTGGCTGGAGGCCAGGCGAGCAACGAGTTCTATTGGCCGGGAGCCGCGGCGTGCCGCGCCGCCTTCTGGGAGTTGTAGTCGTAGCGTCGCCGGCGCGGCCGCCATTGTCCGGCGGGCGGTGAGTTGGGTGGGCTCGGTAGCGGGAGTGGCCCTTGAATTTGGGGTCGCCTCGAGCGCCTGTTTACGGCCCTTTCGCCCAGGATGGACTCTGAGAAGGAGGCGACAGCGGCGGCTATGGTGACGGGGCCGCCGGCGGCCCGACTTCAGGTAACAATAATAATAACGGTAACAACAATGATGGCAGTGGGCCCCCGGCCAAGCGCCTCCCGCAAACACTGACCCTTGACAGTGCGCTGAGAGGAGGGCACGGCTATTATCCCCCTTTACACACGGGGAAACTGAGCCACGGTAAGGGGCACAGTGCCTGGCGCCGCTGGTTAGGGGCGGAGCCGGGGCTCGAACCTGGGCCCGCTGGTCCCTGCATGCGCACGCTCCCCTGGTTCTCCCGGCCTCTTCAGATGCCGGAGTGAGGACCATTTCCTAGGCCTCCCGGGACGGGGAGCAGGATCGCCCCGCTTTCAGCCCTGCCTCCTCCCCCTCTCCCCCCGGGGATGTCGACTATAATGGCGGGTTAATAGTAAGAGGAGCGCAGGCTGAACTGAGGTGGCGGGTCTTAGTACATCATTGAATAAAGATGCCTTAATGCCTGGGGCGGCAGACACCCTCAGGGAGCCCCACACCGCGAAGCCCCTGCCGTGGGAGTGGAGCACCGTCTCCTGGAAGCGAAGGTGTCAGGGTGCCGGGCGTGGGAGGGGATGCGGTACAGAGCGGTCGGTGTTTGCAAGGCTTTTAGAGAAGGTACCTTTTCCAAAGCTCAGGCAATCCTAGGTAAACTGACCGTTGTTTGTGTTCTCCATAAAGTGGAGCCTCCACATGCCAGGTACCATAAAATAGTTAATACTTCTCAAAGCAAGGCAGTTTTGAAAGTATGCACTACCTGTCTAATTTTGTTTGCTTAGGGGGATTTACATTATTTCATATTGGTACACAGAATGAAACTATTGGTAACCTTAGATTGCATGTTTTCTATTGTGTGTTATTTGAGATTTGCATCATGCAGCCACACTTGAGTTTGCTCTTGTGGGTGGAGGCAGAGAGTGAGCAGTAAGAGAATTAGGAAAGGGGTGTATTATTTATCTATTGCTATGTAACAAATAACCCAAAACTTAGGCACCTCAAACAACAATAAATATTATTTCACAGTTTCTGAGGGTTAGGAATTGTGGAGGGACATAGCTTGTGGTACTGGCTAGGGGTATTTCATGAGATTGCAGGTAAGATGACAGCCAGGGCTGCTGTCACCTTAAGGCGTGACCAGGATAGATGACTCACTTAGTGGCTGTTGGCAGGAGCCTCAGTCCCTTGCCCTGTGGGCCTCTCTGTGAAGCTGTTTGAGTGTCCTCATAACATGGTGAGCATGTGGTCAAGGAAAGGGCAAGGTGGAAGCCACAATACCTTTCATGACCTGGCCTTGGAAGTCACACACACTCATTTTCTCAGTATCCTATTGGTTCCAAAGGTCAACCCTGCTCATTGTAGGAGGGGACCTCACAAGGATGTGAGTAACAGGAGATGGGGGTCATTGGGGACCATCTTGAAGGCTGACCACCACAGGCAGCAAGGATCAGAAGTAGAGGGCTTTGAGGGCCACTATATTAGTTTCCTGTTGCTGCTCCAGGGGAGAATCTGTTTCCTTGCCTTTTCTAGTTTCTAGAGCTAGATTCCTTGCATTCCTTGGCTCATGGCCCCTTCCTCCATCTTCAAAGCCAGCAGTGTAGCATCTTGCTTCACCAGTCACCTTGTTGCCTTCTGTCCCAAATCTCCCTGTGCCTCCTTCTTAGAAGGACACTTGTGATGATATTGCACCTACCTGGGTAATTTAGGATAATCTCCTCATCTCAAAATCTTTACCTTGATCACATCTGCAAAGCCCCTTTTGCATTTAAGATAATATTCACAGGTTCAAATGATTAAGACCTATATATCTTTGGGGGCCAATATTCAGTCTACCGTAGCCAAGCTGAAGGATATTATCCTGTATCCAAAGGTGAAAGGGTGTTTTAACCAGGAGTGGCATGGGTTTACAAAAAACTAGTCAGTCAGTTGAGTGGTGGGGATGGGAAGATGATGAGGCAGTGGGAGAAAAGAGAGGAGAGAGTAGAGCCCATTGACCAGGTGCTGGCCTATGGTTAAGTGGCCCGGTCATTGGTGGGAGGGTTCATTGTAGCAGAGTATCAGAGGAGAGAGGTCAGAGTGCAGGCCCCATTGGTTCAGGGGAAAAGGAGGACTGCAGGAGTCTGAGGAGGGGCAGCAAGGAGGGTTACGTGACAGCAAGGAGTGGGCTGCTAGAATTACAGGAAGGAGGCCAAAAGCAGGCCTGAGGTACTTGTATGGTGCCACTGAGAATCTCAAGAGACTGGACAAAATGGTAATTGGTGGATCTGGTGCCTGGGCCGGCACTAGTAACCTGCGCACAGTAGGTGGCATAGGCATGTGAAGGGAGGAGGCAGAGGAAGCATGGATCTGGATTGAGTGGGAGGTGAGGGTGTGGGAACAGGAGCAGAGATCTCTGTTCCAACCTTTCTTCTCAAATCCACATCACTCCTGCCTAATACACCCCTGTCCTTTGGTAATAGAATAATACCTGCATAATTTTGTTAAAGCCATATTCTGACTATACTATAATTTCTCTAATATTAATTTGTCTATTAATGTTTTTCTTAAAAACAAACACCCTTCTTAAAAATTAAATTATAACTTACAGAAAAGGGCACAAATCCTATGTGTACAGTTTGATGAGCTACCACAGAGTGAACACACTCATGTATTCACCACCACATCAAGAAGTGGAATGTGCCAGCTTCCCAGAGTTCCCCACAGGTCCCTTCCTGGCACCATCTCCTTCCTTCCCAGAGCTAACTGCATTTTGACTTCAGATGTCATAGATTGGTTTCCCTGCTTTAAATTTCGCAAACATGGAGTCCTACAAGTCATACTCATTCCTGTCTGGTTTCTCTCATTCATCCTTAGGTTGATGAGATTTGGCCAAGGTGGTTGTGAATATTTGTAAACTGTTCACTCTTCTTGTTGTGTACCATTCCACTTGGTGAACACACACACACACATCATATTGAGTCCTTCTAGAGTAGAGTTCATTTGGTTTCTTTCCAGATTTTGGCTGTTATAAACAGTGAAACTGTCGAGTCACAGGGTATGTGCAAATAGAAACTGCACAGATTACGCCCACTGGCAGTGTAGGAGATACTAAAGATGTATACTGGGGAATGTTCCTTTGATGGCATGAGCCATGGACTGGTGCTGTGTGAGCTGCTTCCCTCTAGAGCACTGCAGCCTGAAGTTCTGAGGGTGGAGAGACCCAGGTTCTGGATGAGAGTATGGATCACCACAGAAAGTCAAAGTACCCTGACCTTACCTCTCTTGTTCTGATCTGGGCTCTGTGCTGCACTGGGTGAGGCCAGGCCATTGCCTGTCTCCACCCTTACCCTGTACACCAAGTCCTATAGCCTTGTTAACTAAAATGGCCAGAGTGGCAGCATTCACCAAATTCTTAGCAGGCACCAGAGCCCGTGGGAAGTATTTTTGTATGTGTTTTTTGTTTGTTTGTTTGTTTGTTTATAACAGCCTTATTGAGATACAAGTCACAATAACAACCAGCCATTTAAATTGCACAATTTGTTGTTTTCCAGCATATTCACAGAATTATGCAACCACCACCAAAATTTTAGAACATTTTCACTTAAAAAAAGAACCCCATACCCTTTATTTATTTATTTATTTTTATTTTTTTTTAAGATTTATTTTATTTACTTGATTCATTTTAAATCCCTCTTCCCCATTTGCTGTTTTGTGTCCATTCGCTGGGCAATTCTCTGTGTCCGTTTCATCTTTTCTCATCCTCCTCCTCCAGTCTTCACCAGGATTCGATCCTGAAGACCTCCGATGTAGGAGAGAGGTGTTCTAGCCATCTGCGCCACCTCGGCTCCTGGTTTTCAGAGCTTTCGGAGCATCTCGTCTTGTCTCTCTCCTTTTACGTCATCATCTTGCTGCATGGCTCCTGGGGCCTGGCGGCTCACCGGTACACAGAGCCTGGCAGCCCATGCACCTTCTTTATATATATATATATTTTATTATTTTACCGGGAGGTCCTGGGGATCGAACCCAGGTCCCTCCATATGGCGGACGGACGCCCAACCATTTGAGCCACATCCACCCCCCCATACCCTTTATTTTATTTTATTTTTTTTAAAGATTTATTTATTTTATTTATTTATCCCCCCCTTGCTGCTTGTGCTGCTGTGTCCATTCGCTGCGTGTCTTCTCTGTGTCTGCTTATTTCCCCCTTGCTGTGAGGTCTTGCCGCATCAGCCCACGGCACAGCGCGAGCTGGCCTGCCCTCACAAGGAGGCCCTGGGAAGCGAACCCGGGTCCTCTCATATGGTAAACGGGTGCTCTATCCA
>JAQZBX010105423.1:0-10852 GCA_029593785.1 Cabassous unicinctus
ACTATGACATGAAACTAACACAATTTGTGTCATACGATAAGAGGAAAGATTAGGGAAGGAACCGAAGATATTTGTTTTACGTACATATATAAACATAAGCATGACAAAACAAAGAATATATATTCATGACCATTATATTCTTCATTTCTGTAGCTAGCTACATGGTCGAAGTTCATATTTATTACTACCTTCTTCCACTACCCATCCCTGTTTCCTTTACCCTTAGTAAACACCTTAGCTGGCCATTGTTTTTCACCTAGGAAGTGACCCAAATTTCATTTCTGAAGATTCTGGGCCATTGTTAGTACTGTGTGGATTGGCTTGTGGTGAGTTTCCATTGAGTTTAATCACAAGGCATTGTAGTACTAAGAGAGGCCCTATGGGATCTCCTATATTCCAGGCAAACTCTTCTTTACCTCCATTGTGTAAGTGCAGTCCTAATTCCCCTTGATAATTATGGATAATCACCCTAGCCAGTACACTAATTCCCTTCTTTGTCTGTTGATTCAGAGGCATGAATAGTCCAAAATGGACTGGTGGCAGTTTTAACTTCCAGTTCAATGATATCATTTTTGTATCTCCTGGTGGTAGCTCTCCTCCTTTTATAACTAAGACTTGTAGACCAACAGAGTTTATGGTTTTAGGGACAGGAAATGAAAATTTCCTAGTGGATCACTATGAGTAATAGTGAGTGATTCCACTCCCTTTTTCACCCCTTGATTTCTGGACCAATGAAAAACCTGGCTATGGGAGAAACAGCAGCATAGAATGATTTAGAGCATACAAAACCTCCTGGAGACCATGGCCACTTACTTGGCATTGTAATTGAGTCTTCAAAAAGATATTCCAAAGTTCTATTAATCCAGCTGTTTCAAGATGATGGGGAACATGGCAAGACCAGTGAATTCCATGAGCATGTGCCCATTCCTGCTCATCATTTGCTTTGAAATTGTCCAATGTAATCAACCTGCCACCACGTAGCAGACTGACCACCTCAGGGAATGGTGCCATATCTAGGGCTGAGTATGGATTTTTGTTGCTGGCAGATGGTCACTCAGTAGTAATGGTAGCCTACTCAGCCTTTACAGATATCTCCAGTCTTCTGTTTCCCTAGAAAACCCTGACTAAACAAGCTTGGTACCAGAAGTGGTTCTTGAGAAACATAATCTTAAGAATAGGATTTCTGAATTGGTTCTAGAATTTTTGCAATTAGCTCGCTACTCATTAGATACAAGGGCATCAATGACTCTGTTTCCAATAATCAAGAGGCCACTGATAGTCCATGGTGTGAGTTGTCAATAGAGATATGCAAAATATCACTACTGGATATGACTACTTCCATGCTTGTAAGAGGCAAGGGTCTGAGTGAGAGTAGTTTTAACACCTTAACAGAGTTTTGTAGAGTTAAAAGGTACAATGATTATGGCTGACTGTTCCTAAATATGCTGGATACAATTCCAAAAGAAAGGGATGAGCCAAAGGCTTTAAATTTTCAACTTAAATGCCACATGAATAATGTGACAATTTCTATGTGTGCTCTGAAAGAAAATCCTGTTTTGTGCAGCCACAGAATTAATCTGCTTCAGCAGATTTGCCTCTCCCCTCAACCTGGTGTCACTTTCAGCTGGCTGATGTGCTCCCCAAAGCTCTAAGGGGGTCCAGGCAACCAAACCCACAGAAAGAAAACCCCTCTCCAACTTTACCAGAACCCTCCCACTCTCAGAGAATGCTCCCTCTCACTGGGCTGCTGGCAGGAGTTGGGGGTCTTTTCCCTGAGGGTGGGGCATAGCTGTCTGAGTCTGCTATTTCCAGCTTGGGAAAAACTCGTGGTTTCATCTTGAGCAATCTATCTCCCTGTCCAGCTCCATCCAGTTCGATGTCCCAATGGCTCTTGCTCTGTGGCTCCCAGAAAAGTTAACTTGGGCATGATCCTGTCCCCAATCAGCTGTCTTTTTGCAAGAGAGATGGTGAATGCCCACTTAAACAGACGCCATCTTACCTCTTCTCCTACAATGTAGTTTTGATTTACACTTCTCTAATAGGTAGTGATGTTAAGCATATTTTATGTGCTTTTTAGCCATTTGTATTTCTTCTTTGGAAAAGTGTCTATTTAATTTTTCTTGCCCAATTTTTAAATGAGTTGTTTTTCATTTTATTTTTGAGATGTAGGATTCTTTATATATGTTGGATATTAGGCCCTTGTGGGATAAAGGGTTACCAAATATTTTATCCCATTGAGTAGGCTGCCTACTCACTTTCTTGGCAAACTCCTTTGAAGCACAAACTTTTTTAATATTGAAGAGGTCCCATTTATCTATTTTATCTTTCATTGCTCATCCTTTGGGTATAAAGGTTATGAAACCATTTCCTACTACAAGTCCTCGTAGCTGCTCCCTTACATTATCTTCTAGAAGGTTTATGGTATTGTCTCTTATATTTAGGTCTTTGATCCATCTTGAGCTATTTTTTCAATATGGTGTGAAATGGTGATCCTCTCTTATTCTTTTGGATATGAATATCCAGTTTTCCAAGCATGATTTTTTCAAAAGACTATTTTCTCCCAGTTGAGTGGGCTTGGTGATTAGGACTTATTTTTGTTTACACTGGTAGAATTCCATGAAATGACTTCTGTTTGGTCAGTTAAACTTTAGTTATCCTTTAGAATCAGCTGAAGAAATATCTCATTTTTGGGGTCTGCATTAGTTGAATTTCAAGGAATTTTTGCATCATTATATTCCCAGTCTTTTGAGTTCATATTTTATACACACAGACAGATCATCACATACCATTTTAATAAAAGAATCCCATAAAACAAGCAGTTGAATCAGATGCTTCCAGGCTGCCTTATGAGCACAAACTTGTCTCATGGGGCAGAAATATTAAGGTTTCTAAAGAGCTTGAGACATGTCACTGTTGTTCAAGGGAATTATTCATTAGCAATTTCACAGAAACAAACAGAAAATATACAAATATGTCAGGAAATGTTGTAACAAGTCTATCTTCCCTAAAATGAATTTAATTTTGAAACAATTAAAGAGTTTGGTGAAATCCATGATCCTGCTTCTTCTTTCAATGAATAAAATTCACAGGGTTACCTCTTAGAAAGATTTATATTTACCTGAAATCATATGATACATTCTGTTTCTGGATTCGTCATAAACATGTATTTTTTTCAAATGGACACATATGACTCATACCTTCTGACAGTCTTGGTTAATGGTTGATATTAATCTCAAGAGAGCCAGCTTTACTTCAACTCCTGTTTGCTAAGGAATCCTTGCATATACCCTTGAGGTTAATTATATTTGTAATGAAGTTTCTTTGAAATAAAATGAGCAAAGTATTTTTTTAAACTTTACAAAATAATTATTCAATAATTCCTTCTAACTTAGAGGATATTCACTATATATTTCATTTTATTGAAGACTATAAAAGTTTATTATTTATATATAGTAAATCCACAAAATCATGATGTGCTTCATAACATATATATTCTTAATGTTTTAGAATAAAATAATGGCATAAAGGAAAATCATATACACATTAAAATGAACTAAAATATTAATATCAATAATTTGCCAACAGCT
Source organism: Cabassous unicinctus (assembly GCA_029593785.1). Taxonomy (NCBI): domain Eukaryota; kingdom Metazoa; phylum Chordata; class Mammalia; order Cingulata; family Chlamyphoridae; genus Cabassous; species Cabassous unicinctus. The sequence continues at coordinate 3,588 of JAQZBX010105423.1, forward strand.
ACTAATTATTTAATATGTTAAAATTAAATTATTAATTAAAAATTAAACAATAAAAGGAGCTGTTGTTCAGAGTATGAAACTTACTGACCAGAAGTGCTTTGAAGAGAACTTCATACCTAAGATGTGATCAATACAGTTAGGTACCCTTCAGAATGTCAATTTCTAGTACTCAGAAAAATATCTTAGGAAAGGAAGCAATTTGTCATTTATCTGACTAGCTTGGGGTTCTATAAACTGATACTCTAAAGCTACAGGTGATGGGATAAATAGTTTGGTGACTTTGAAGCACTGTGCAATAAAGTTGGTGATGATATGGATGAAAATGGGTCTGAGGAATAGGATGATGATTACTGCCAATTTATGCTGTGAAGCCATTTAGCTTGTTTGAAGATTTCCTGTATGTTGGTTCCAACTTGTCTGGTGGCATTGATCCAAGTACAACAGGATGTGTTGGCCACAGTATAAATGTCTCTTTCCTATCAAGCTGTTCTGAGACCTGGCAGTGGGGTCCTCATCTTCAATGGCAGGAGGAGGACATGACTCTGAGACTAGTCATGGCCTAGTCCTTGTATTCTGCAGTAGAAGGAGACATGTCACTTCCCAGGCTTGACATCTACACTTACCACCAGAGAAGGTGGAGGGGATTTATGTGGCATGCTTATATGAACCAGGGGAAAGGAAACCTCTTTTAAAGGAATGCAGTGAATTGCTCATGGACCAAAAGGACAAGAATCCAATCCTAAAAGAACAGATGTTTTCAGTAAGGCAGGAAATGTTTACTGATTTAGGGGCAATTAGGACAAGATCTATTGATCAGTCATCAGTTTACAACCAGCTACTGAGCCTTGAATTTTAACTACTAAGGAATGTTGCTGTAAGTTGAGAAGGAAAGAACTGGAAGGACTCGGGGAGAAAATACAAAGTCATGTGTTACAATTCACCCCTCGTATACCTCTTACAATTTTTCTGTCACCTCATTGCAAAAGGCCTTGAGCATGGAACAAGGAGTTTATAAATGGTACTGTTGTATAAGGCCACGTCACAATATAAACAAGAAAAGCAATTATAAGAGTTCCTGGGCTCTGACTGTTGCCACAGAGAAGGGCAGCTCTTATATTAAAGATAAAGGAAGGGTATGCCATGGGAGAACAGAGAAGCTGCATGCTGCCATGTATCCATACTTCAACAGTCCAATTGACTGTTCCCTTAAACCCTAGGAAATTTACTTAGAGTGGACAAGATCTGGGTTCACACTACCACACATGTTAACCCTCCATAGAAGCAGGCAATAATGTCAACTGGGTTTCTTTAGGTTCTACCCCCATCATTCTGGCAAGTATTGCCCCTTTTGGTATGTCTTTCATGCAGTTGACGTACTGATTACTGTCAGACATCATGAGATCAGAAAGTTTGGCTCCAGGGCTCCACTGGCCGGTTGCACAGTGCCCTCCGGCAAAGCCAGTCTGGATGCAGTGCTCATTGTAGGGCTAAAGAGACTGAGGCATCACTTGCTGGCAAAGACACAGGAGTTTTCAGCAGCAGGATGTTTCAACTTTGGGGGCATGGCTAGGTGATGTAGCAGATACTTTTATTGTTTTAGGGGCTATAGAAATTGGTTATGCCAATAATTTAAATGGGGAAACACCATGTGCAGTTGTTGGGTCCTGGTCTAAATGCACAAATCTATCTGCCAGTCCCTTAAGGCTCTGTTGGTTTGGTGCATATGTCCACTGCTGTAAGGTATTGAAAGATTTGGAACCATTATTAGGCCTCACAATCTTGTATAATATCAATTAGGCAGAATATCTAATAGGGATGCCTAATGCCTTAATCAAGCACAATCCCATGGCATTTCCTCTATGGACACTCTTTTTGTGTAGCCATAGAGCTGCTTCATTATTTTAGAGTCAATTAACTTCAACTATGAGCTCCAGGTGTCATACAGATACTTGAAACATTCTAGGGAGATATTAGGTTATACTAAAGCAACTCAGGATTTACAAATAACAATTAAAGAGCAGAGCCCGGGAACAAATGTAACTGCTGCAAGAGCTTAAATTTAGACCCTAATTTACTTAAATAAATCTGTTTTTAGAGATCATTAACTACAACTTTTAGTTTTGTTTCTCTTTACTATTACACTTTTACCAAGATTACATTAATCAACAGGTATTTCAATTTAGCAGTACAGTAGCACAATATATTTTCCTAATTATTTCATGAAAATTTAAGATTCCCAGTGGAATTAGGATGATCTTCTCCTACCTACACATTAATATGCAGAATGAGGTGGCATCTCACAGGTTTCTCTGTTAAGAAGTTACATTCTGTTATCAGTATTAATCCAGATTTCTACTTAATAATGACTTTCAGGAGTCAGGTAATATTTCAGTTTAGAAAATGCTTTGACAAACTTCCCATAACCATCCATAACCATATAGACTATTTACTTCACCTTAAGACAAATTTTACCTTTAACAGACAAAACTTACTTTCACAAGCCCTCTACAACTTTTCATATTCACTCAGGTCTTGTATTACTTATTTCTGCCATCAGGAAAACCAGTCATTTTATCTTAGGACAAAACACACTTTCTTAAACAAGATTATCAAATTTTAATCAATATTAACTATGAATTCACTTCCATAAACATTTTACTTCTTTTTATATCCATTTAAGTCTCATCTTACATCCTTCATTCTGTTCTATGAAAATTAGTCATTTCACAATATGACAGATCTATATTCCTTTTTAAATTTAATTTATTAAAAACAAACTTACTATTTTCATTATCATAAAGATCTAAAAAATGTAATGCTATTTTATTTGATTAGTTTCAGTATAAATCTATGGAGATTGCCCCCAAGTCAAATTAAATAGAAAACAATTGGGAAGCAGAAGTGGCTTAAGGGATTAGGCTCCCATCTACCCTATGGGAGGTCCAGGGTTCAATTCCTGGGGCCTCCTGGTGAAAAGCAAGCTGGTCTGAGTAGAGTGCTGGCCTGCACAGAGAGCTGGCACAGCAAGATGATGCAACAAAAATAGACACAGAAGAGAGACAATAGGAGATGCAGCAGACCAGGGGAGCTGAGGTGGTGCAAGAAATTCAGCACCTCTCTCCATTCCAGAAGGTCCCATAATCATTTCCCAGTGCCACCTAAAGAGAAGACAAGCAAACACAAAGTGCACACAGATAGCAGACAGAGAGTGGAAAACAATGAGGGGGAGGGGGAGAAAGAAAGAAATATTTTAAAAAGAAATTTTAATAAATAAATATTAAAATTATAATTTATGCAAGAAATATTTGTTCTTTTCCCCCATAGGAGACTAAAACTTCTTTTTCATAATATTGTGAAGAAGAGTTAAACTAAGAAAGAACTCAAAGTGAGAATGCAGAAGAATTTTACAGAGCACAAGAAGTTCAACTTATCCAATTTCTGGGACTCTAGGTGTATTAATTTTTATATATATTTTATCTTTAAGAAATTTTAGTAGAGCTCTCTTAAGAATTTAATTGTTGATTAAGTATTACCATCTGGAGGTAGGAAATTAGATATTAAGCAAACAGACAGAAACAAGAAACAGAAACACAGAAAAGCAGAAATATAAAGCTTACTGACTATTCCCCACAGTACCTATGGAGAAACATTTGAGAAACAGAAAAGAATTCTCTTACCTGATACATTAAAACAGAGCCATGCAGAGGCCCTAAACAAATTTTAGCTCAATAAACAGATTTTGACCTCAACCACAATATAGCAGAAGTGCAAAGATCTGAGAGTAGGTAACTGAGTGAGCCAGGTGAAGAGCCTGAAGATGATGGAAAGGAAAGGATTCCTGAAGGTACAGTACTCATCTGCGAGCCATCAGAGACATCACCTGGTGTCCATCTTTAGATCCCATTTCTGACACCTTTTACTGCTATGCTGAAAATAAAATAAACAGACTTAAAAAGGGAGTGTAGGGTACGTATATTGAGATAAAGTTGCATTATATCAGGAGCAGTACCAAAAGAGGTTTCTGCTCAAAGTTGAGCTGGGGTAGCAGCTTATATGGCTGCTTACAGCAAAGGGAAGTTTTGGGGGGATGGGAAGGAATGAAGGAGATGTGTTATGATGGGTAGTGTGAGTTTTGAGGGGAAATGTGGACTGTCAGGCAAGGCATCCTTGAGGCCCTGTTCATTAATTAACAACCAAGATGTTGGTGTAACATTGTGGTCATCTGGTGAAGATCAGCAGACTTTGTTGGTGTCAGCTTGATTTCATTGTTACAGTTCCTCCTTCCAGGCAGGGACAGGGGTCTTTATCAGTACTGCAATGGATCATTGGTATGTCAGCCTGCTTGAGTTAACCTCTGTCTCTTTTTTGTAATCCCCTGGATAAAATGCAAACCCAGTCAAATAAAGATGTTTAGTAAAATTATTTATCATTCCAATTTCACATGGGTTTTTAAAATTTGATTGTGGTGATGAATTCACAACTCTGTGATTATAATGAGACACTGACTGTACACTTAGAATGGATTGTATGCTGTGTGAATAAAATTGCTTTAAAATATGAAAATTAAGATCCTCAGTGATGAAAGCAATGTGATGGTACTCATGAATTGATATTTATAAATTTTAAAAGATAACATGAAATTTGGTGTCCAATAAACAGGAGAAGTCACCTTAGCTGTTAATACAAGTGGAAGCAGAAAGAAGAATTGAGGCTTTCAGACCTCTTAAAATTGAGGAAAATGAAGCATTTGGACAGAGGGAATGAACCTGTCATGCAAAATTTAGATTGTTGATTTAGATTTTTCTTGGCCTCATCATATTGGGCCCATATTCTAAATATTTGAGGATACTTCAATTTTGAAATAGAAACAAAAAAAATTTTTCAGGGGAATCCTGGACAGATTTTGTGAATTGAACCCTGAGAAATACTCCTGCTGCTTAACATTGAAGGCAATAAAGCATACTGTGGTTGGCTACATTCCTATATATCATTAAACAAAAGCTTACCAACCATTTACCTCCAAGGAAAGGAGTTCTGAAGCAGCTTTCCCTTGGTCCATTCATGCTTTTATACAAACATCACAAGACTAAAAAGTATTGGAAGAAATTCACATTTTGTATAAAAAATGAAATAACTGTTTTTTTTTCAATGACTGCAAATGAACTGAGACCATTAAGGGGACAGTAAAACATCATAAAACTCGTAGTTTTTGCATCTGTATTTCCTTTTCAAAAAATAAATCATAGACTAAAAAATGCTTTGAGTGCTGAGGGAAATTATATATGTGTATATAAACAATTTTAAGCATAAAAATATCATTTAGGATAATTTGAAGAGATTTGGAGAACATTTCTCTTAATATAGAATTATAATGCAAATATATAGTAAATTTGATAGCTAAAAATGATCATCCCAATATTGAGATAAAAATGAATTTACAATTATAAAACCTAGAAATATTATTTAGATTAGAAAAATTAAGTTTCTTGATTGACATTATCTTCCTTATGAATGATACATTAATTAAAGGATATGGCTAGAAATTCCAGCATAGACCTTCATAAATCCATGAAACAAACTATCAAATAGTTGGTAGATTATTAAAAGGAAGAAGAAGTAGAAAATTGTAATTCAAGTTGCAGGATGAAAGTGAAACTAAATGAGTATTAATGTGGAAACTTTCATAGATAGGGAAAATTCATGGGATTCAATTCTGAATTATAGAATGGCTAAGTAATGTTGCCCTCAGAACATTGACTCAACGAGTGAGAATAACAATACTAAAAATCTTTCCATATTGAGAAGATACATTTTTATATCTTTTTTTGGTGGGCAAAATATATCATCTAATCTTGGTAATATCTGTTATTTTGCAAGCAAAATCCCATTCCTTTGGTAGCTACATCTCACTCTGTAGGTCAGAAGAAGAGACCCGTAGAAAGATGTCATCCCACTCCAATATATGTGTTGATGTTGCCAAAGAAGGTAGTCTCCAGAACACTTGATGGGAAAACAGAGACAGAGCCAAATCAGGTTCACTAGTGGGCACTGGGTTCCCATAGCCATCAAGTCTCCATCCGTGGCCTACACAGAGAGATATTTCACATGCAGTCCTTATCTCTAGTGTATGTGTTTCTTGGTGGAGGAATCTGGTTCCTTCCTTGCCAGGAACAGATATAGGACTAGGGTGTTAGTAGGATGACAGGAAACATGCCCTCCAGAATCAGACTTTCTCCTCTGAATGCATACAAATGCTCAGGACAAGAAGGGGAGGAATGAACCAACAGTATGCTTGTCTACTAGGGACTGTATATATAGTTTTGAATCCCAGAGAAAGTAGCAGGTTGCTCTAGGACTGTCCCCTACCACAGTGTACCCACCTTTTGTGGGAACCCCAATAGATAAAATTAAATATTTTGATATGCAGGTCATCCATTTCAGACAGGAAACTACAATGTACAGGACACAAACACATCTCTCATAGATGTCAATTGGGCACATCATTTAAAAAATGAAAGATAACATTTGAGGAGGGTATCCAATAGGATTGCCACAGGAGAGTGATTAAGACTGGTGAAGGAAGGATGGCAATCAGTTACCCCATTCTTTGCATAGCCCAAACTAACTACAAAAGTCAAAGTTCTGTATTTTTCACTCTTGTAGAAGACATGGACTGCATTTTTCAAGTTCCGTAGGTTAACCACAACATGTCCCAACTTATTTATGTAAAAACATGTTTTTGCTGGCATAGCACATGGACACTCAGCATGAGCCCTCAGAATATCCAGCACTCTGCAGTGTTGGAAGCCAATGACCACTGCAATGTCTCACTTTGGGGTAGTCGCAATGAATTAAGGGTAGAATTAAATCCCTTTCTTATAATATCTAACGTATTATATATTGCTTTTATTTGTACATGTACCCCAAATCTGGGGATCAAGATATTTTCTGCCTCAGGAAATCACTATGGTGCATCAAATGTGGAATTTTTCAGCTGTGCTGTAGCTGTCATGTGCAAAAATGTCCAAATTGGAGATTTTACAGGATATTATATATTTTTTTTCCTGAGGGATTTTAGAAAGCATATATCCTAAGTCACATCACCCCACTATTCTGGGTGAAAGCCTTATGTAACTGATTTCCAAACATAGTAAACTCTCCAGCTTCCCTTATGCCAGAGTTACTGTACTCCCCTTGACCTGCTATTTAGGTGATAGGTGGGTGTAGCCATTTGGAAGTTTGATGTAATTATGAATTAAAAAATA